>JAGXCT010034412.1:0-22172 GCA_022495035.1 Philopotamus ludificatus
AAAACTGATGGAGATAATATTCTTGACGAACTTCATGCCAAGTCCATGCGCTTTTTCGAAAAACTGAAATCTGTATCGAAATAATTTAAAAAAATAATAGTTTTCGATATTCAAAGAAATATTTACCCAATTGCTCGGTGGAATTCTATGTCCAGTTGCATTAATCTTACCGGGATGCCAAACGTAAAAGTTTTCATAACCAGGTGCTTGTTGTGCCGAAAGCTTAAACCATTTGCATTGATCCGATGAATGATTTGGTACGAAATCCAAAAGAATGCGAATTCCTGAAATAATAGGGTCCTAATGTAAAACTTTGACAAAACAAGATGAACGACAACTGAATATCCTGGACAGAATGATTTGGAGGCGAATAACTGGAGCTGTATTCGACGACGGTATATAAGGATATATTAATACTACCGTTTACAGCTATCATCAGAGTGGCCAGACTACAGTGGGGAGGTCAAGGGTGCGGGACAATCAGTCGCCAAAAAGTCTTATGGTTAACAAACCTTTCTGTCTGCCGATGATATTATATAGACCACAGCTGATGTAGTTGGACTGTGTGGAGAGGGACAAAGCACCAATGAAACTAACCAGGTGATAAAGCGACGTGGCGGCAGACCGAATAAAATGGAGAAAGGTGTTGGATGAGGCCAGGGCTCTACAATAGGGCTGTTGCATCTATGATGATGAAGATTCTTACCTGAACCTTCGATGGTTCAGATCCACTACGTCTGATCATTTATTTCTTGTCTCATCATTGGAACTTACCGGAAGATGGAGCAACGAGGCGGCCGACCGGATAAAATGGAGAAGCTTGTTGAATAAGGCCAGGGCTCTACAATAGGCCTGTTGCACCTATGATGATGATGAAGGCTCTTAGTTTGCATGAAGGTTAGAATATATGATATCCCTTTCGTTCTAAGTTATGGCCCTTTTACGAAATATGATCTCTTGGTTTATTTACAAATTAGACAGAATAGTCTTAAAAAATAATTTAAAAAATCCACGAAATTTTCCTACCGTGTTTTTATCAAAACCTTGTATTAAGGTAAACGTGTTTTTAAAAAACTGAAACCGGTGCATGTTCAAAACTTCTCTGGTTTAAAGTTGATTCTACAAGATAATAAAAATACAATAATTTAAATAAAAATATAGGCATCTCTCGATTTACGCGGGTTTAAAACCGCACATAAAAAGCTCTCAAGCCAAGATCGTTAAAGAGTATGCACTTAAAACACATCCCTACCCTTTTTTCATTCTAGGTTCTTGATTTTGTATAAGCTCTATGTCATTTTTTGCACGGTTTTTAAATATGCCGAAATATATTACCGCACAAATCGAGGAATAGTTGTACATTGTTAGATATTTAAATATTTAGATGTAATTGTCATTCTCTCCGATTGTAAATATATACAGTCAACCCTCCTATAGCGCCGAGATAGGGACCACGCTATAAAAACCCACTCTATAGAAGACTAGAGGCATTTCAAAATTGGGGTTAGGTTGAGTTACGTTGTAAACAATTTGATAATCGTTTTGTAGAAAACGGTGATCTAGAAGCAAGCATTATAGAAGGGATTGCATCACACGCCGCTCTATAGCTTGAAGCGTTATAGAAAGGTTATTGTATCTCCAAAAATTCTGACTTATTACAAAAGAAGGAATAAAATGTTGTTTTAAAAAAATTATCACACGCGAGAAATTATTTATTAGTTGTTTATTATGTCAGTAGGATAATAAAATCTAAAGAAGAGTCTCTTAAAATATTACTTAATAAAACTATTCAATGACGTGATCATTTAATACAATAACTAAGAATTAAATGGATAAACAGTGATTCTGCAATAAAAAAAAATCTACACGGTGCGTTTTAGCGGAACGAAACCACCGTGTAAATCAAATCAGGCGTGCTTTCAATTCCCCCAATTGCATTTTTACACGGTGGATTCGTCACATTAAATATGCGAAAAATCGTTTAGGATAAAACCTTATTTAAATAAACAAAAAAAAAAAAAAAACCAAATACCGTGTAAAATCAGTTTTTTTTATTATTATTAATTTTCTTTTTTTTATTATTAAACGTCCAAGAAAATTGCCTGTGAACATATTTATTCGCAGATCGGCGGGACGTAAAATAAAAATATATATCCCATATTATATGAAAGAAAGACCCTATGGAGACAATGAAGAGTGGGGTTATGGGAGTAGATAGAGGGGGGGGGGGGGAGTGGTGGTTATGGGGGTCCCGTGAATGATTGTTTTATAAAACGCCCCGGAATGGCTGTTATGCGGGGTACTTTGGCTTGGGGCCCCACATTTTTGTCGGCTCATATATTTCGGGGGCCCCACACGAAAATATTTCATAAAATGTATGCCACACAATAAACGGAATATTCTCAATGAGACAACGGCCGCCACGCCTTATTAATTTTAGTGCAACCCCCCCGGCTCCGATTTTCATTATTTATTTTATTTATCTTTTCATATAATACCGGGGGTATTTTTTTCGCCGCCGGACAGGTGTAGCGGTTGAGAAGCGCTGTCGTTTAAGAGCAAATCTTAATAAAATAAAGTGCGGTCCGAGTTTACGGTTCCACTTTGTAGCTGCTAAAAACGAATGGCCATACCAGCTCCATTTACGGCCAGTTTCATCCAGGGGTAAAAAATCGAAAATATGACATTAAATAAAAAATATAATACGATTTGACGTCATACTCGACCGACTGTCGCCGTGAACAAACATTTTATTCGCCGATGATTTATAATGATACAAAAAAAATGTATCGATACCGAGATGGTATCGCTTAGGACCGCGGACCGCCCATTGAGTCCTTATACCATACCATTCATCCAGTGTGCCGCTCGAATCCTTATAAGACCGTGTCTAATTTGCTTACAATGGTAGACCAAGGCGCCAGAGGCCACCGCCACGCGCTAGAGCCATAAAAGCTTCCCGGAGCTTTGCCAAAGCCCTCCTGGACTCGGAGACCGAAGAGGAACACTACTAATTTGACCGACCTTCACTTTCTCCCGCCCATTTGTTCACTATCTTTAATAAACACCACGAATTTAATGTAAAACACATCAAAGAAATAATTTATAAAATATTTCACGTAAAGGCAAATATTTACCTTAAGGGTAAGTAGCCTCTTTGACGTTTTTCCACGATCAGTGATCAGTATATCCATGAAATAAAATTGCAATTGAATTAAATACATGTACATTTAAATGTCAGACGTATTCGTTCCGCCAATTTGGATTAGAATCCGTACAAATATACACATAAGATATATGTACATACATACGTACACAGTCTCTCCCCTCTTTTGTAAAGTTTAATCAAGTTGCTCCAACTTGATTTAAACACGGAGATACGAAAAGCGAATTCTCCCACAAGTACCGGCTTGTATTATCAAACTTTGCGAAAGTCAAGTTTTGCAAAATTCCATTTAATTTAAAACGTAGTATTTTTTCCCCCCATTATTATTTTATTTTGATCTTCGATCAAATTTATGCGATACTCACCCGAATATATTTTAGTATGTGTGTATGTGTAATATATTCCTAGTAGAAATTCGCCTGAAATAGACCGGTTTCTAGATAGCCACAGATACTCTAGAACCAGTTTACACTACATGTGTCCACAGGACGATATAGCAATAACATTGTGACAAACCAAAAGGGAACACATAAACATAATGATATGTTTACATGCCGGGATCGCATAATAATAATAATAATAATAATAAAAATGAAACAAATAACGAGAAATAATAATTTTTAATTATTTTTTGTGTTACTCTATAAATACACAACGGTCTCTCAATGAATACGCAAGAAACACCATAATAGTCATCCCTAATATATTTTCAATATTGATATATATATATATAGTAAATACTGTGATTTTCTTTTTTATTTATTTTTTTTTCTTTAAAAAAATGTACAAATTTGTTTTGGGACTCCAAATAAAAAGAATAAAAAAAATATTAAACAAACAAGACAATTTATTTCAACAAATTGTATCGCTAGCCTTATTTTTAATGTAGAGGACTAATAATAATATCATTTCAAAGTAGAAATTGTTTTTTTTTTCTTCGCAGAATCAATAATGTATGAAACTACAAAAAAAAATAATAAAGAAATAATAATATACATATCTTACAATTAAATTATTTCAAAAGGCTATTACCCTTCAGTTTTCATTTTTTTTTATGTTTAAATACAGATTATTGTTTTTTTTTTCTCTTTCATTTGAATATACAGATTGTTTGGGAATTAATCTTTATTTATTTTAGAATTTAATTTATACAATACTTTTAAACAATAAGATTGGTGTGAATAAATTTCTCAATATTCATAAATACACTGTATTTCCCTCATGTATGATCATATTCGTATTTGAGCATATATTTATTTATTTTGTACATAGATATAATAAGAGTATATGCGCACGGATACACTCGCATTTGTAAACAAAATCGGAATAATAATAATACTAAAAAAAAATCAAATGTAAAACATATACACACAAATTTTGCACATTGCCCTAACGCATAAAATGTTAATTACATAATTAATCTAAACATTTTTTGCTCATTTTATGTGTACTCATTATCACAATAAAACTTGTTCATTAGTATATTATTATTATTTTTTTATTATAAATTTTAACAAAATATAATTTTGATTCACTGACATCAATTACAATAAATAATCATCGATTCTTGCACATCGACGATTTTATATATTATTATTATTATTATTTTATTATGTGGGAATGTAGTGATACAAAATGTTTCAGCTGATTCTAAATAATAAAATTGGATATGTTGTAATATTGTATCGTATACATACATCGAAATGAATATAATGTTTATTGATTTGCAAGTAAGTACAAATGATATTTTAATAATTAACAACGAAAAAAAATTGCAAATGTATGTATGTACAAATATATTTTTTTTATTTAAAACTACTATTCTCCTCTACATTTTTTTTTATGAATTAATTAATAAAAATCACTTCACATTCGGCTCATCAATGTTTTTTTTTCCATATACTTAAAGCCGATTTTACGTATAAATTGTTACATGTATAAGTTTTTTTTATATACATACACTGAGGATAAATTATTCTCGATTTTCTTTAATTTTTTTTTCATGGCATAAATTTTATACACAATCGCATGTACTAAAAAAAAATATTCTTACAAAAAATAAAAAAAGCAAATATTTTTTTTCCATATAATTAAATTATTATACTATGTTTTTCTTCACTTTAATCAATAATTAAAAATTAAAAACAGTGTACATTATTTATATTTTATAATAATAAAAATAACTCTGTGAATACTGAAATTCTTATTTATAATATTTATAATATATTTATACGACCTTCTACAATTTCCGTAATCTTTATTTATATAACAATTTCAATTGCACATATCATCTATTAATTTATCTTATGTAGGAAAATTATAAATTTAACTTTTTTGTTCAATCATTTTATATTAATTAATATAATTTCTCGATAATCCTCTGCATCTGACGCCTTATTCGAATACAACTCGCGTGTTAAATGGTCCAGATAATGTCGTAAGGCCCATCAAATTGAAGAATATCGATCTGAAACAAACAAAAAGTGGGTTTAAATATAAATGTTTTGCATCTAATACTGTTTCGACGGCAATAATTTAGCGCAGGTGTATTATTAGGTGACACTACAGAAGCCCTTTTGTATATAACGCCCATAAATTATACATTCTACAGCGAGTTTAATAGGTTAACCTTTAAATATGCTAAGAGGCTTACCGATATCCTTCGGGTGTATAAACAGCAATGGCACCTGCCATGAATTTTTTACGGGCAACGTTTTGACAGTTTAGAATAATTGGAGGCGCTCGCGGGAGAAGGGCGTATGCGACGCGAGCGGTGCGTATCGAGTTTCTCGGAAAAGTCGTCGGGAATCTGAGAATGGGCGAGATTTTTTTCGGCCACGTGACTCGGCCTAGAGAGCGCCCCGTCCCGGATGACAAAAAGACGAATGAATGAAAATGTGTTTTTTTAGGTCACAGGCTCCGTCCGCTCCTTCGTCCGCCGAATGAGATTGAATACCCATCTCGGTCGGGTCCGGTGTGCCGACAGGTGTCGTCAACGCGTCGAAAATATAATCGTACCGGCGCGCGCGGGCGCTGCGCACCGGTTAGCGAAATCCGTGCGCGACTCCGTTGCGTTTCGAGCGATCGCGCGCATTTTGCGTGCGGAATCGTCGCGGATTTCGGCCGCAATCGCTTTAATTGGATCGGAAAAACGGTTGGACAGGCCTGGCGGTTGTGGTCTGCGGTCAATTGCCACTATCACCACCTCGGTGACAGTGACAAATGACGCGAGATCAGATCTGTCCGCCCTTTGGACCGGCGACACTCCTCGCGGACTCTGCAGACTACCTGGCCCGCTAATTATTCGACACCACCTCGGCCAACAATAAAATCGAATACTCGAATAGCGAAACGACGAGGAAACCGACTCTCTGCCATTTAATTTTCATCGAATATTTATTATTCGTCGGCATAAACCCGATGAAGTTATTAACCCTTTCCCACGCCGGGGATTTTTGTCAATAAAAATCCGAACCGAAAAGAAAAGGCATCGCGTCCGTTGTCTTTGGTCCGATTTAATGACCAATATAAATTTGGACCTCCGGTAATATATTCATGGGGAAGATCGGACATGACCGGGCGATCGGGGGGAGGTAGGAGGAGGCGACGTGCGGCCCCGCCGTCCCATGATTCTGTACGTGAATGGATGAGTCCCATGAATGGACCGGCTCATTAATGAAAACACATTTTGATAGCGTATACCTCCGAAACTTGTTTTCATTCAGTACAAAACCAACATAGAAACCGGGTACGGGCCCGTTCGATTCCACGACCCGATTATAACCCCATGACATACCATGGACGAGAAAAAAAAATCTTTTTGACGCGTTAACACCATCGACATCCTGCCCGGCCAATAAAACGTGTGACGCTCAAGGCCGGTTTTCGGATACGTTTATTTTCATTTTTTTTTTATCTCGGTAATAGTCGTGCGCGCTCGGTAATGAATCGGAGGGGGTGTTAACAGGTTAAAAATGACGACGATCACAATCGATACCCTCGTCAGCGTGTTAAATATCGGATGATGCGTCTCGATGTGATGATGGGTGAATAAAGCGGTCATAAACGTCTCTATTGAAATTATAATATGTGCGAGGACAGCGATCGACAACTGTTTCGATCGATTTTAATTATTTTATAACGACACAAATAACGATTCCCAAGAACAACATAGTTATATATTCATTTTAAATTTTGCGTGTTAATTATCGCAGTAGCCGATGATCAGAGATGAGGGACAGACAGACCTCGGCCATGAGGCCTCACAATATTAGGGGCCTCAACTTGATAAGTCAAAATGAAAGGAAATACAAAACTAACCAAATAGGCATCTAAAATATTAGTAATACCACATAGAAAGTACTTGTCAATGATTAATAGATAAAAAAGTACACTAAATGGTGAGATTTATCAAATAGCAGCTGCTTTAACCTTTTCCACTTCGTGGGCCAAACGTATTGGCTTATATAAACGCATAGACTTTACTAAAAGTAAGAGCAGAGTGAAAAGAACGAGCTTTAAAAATCCAACGGGACTTATAATTTTGTATGACTGGATATCAAGAAATATATAACAACTTGTGAAACAAAAACACAGAAGTGTATAATAGATTTCCCAATAGAAGACTTCGTTAGATTCTAATCCATTAGACGTATCATTAATTAATATTATTTTTTGAAGTGGGGGAGAGAAGAGGCAGCTGTCTCGGGCCCCACAATACTAGGGGTCTCAACTTGACAAGTCAATATGTTAGACAAAAATATAGGCTAAATCTTAATAATCTCTTAAATATGTATCTATTATCTCTGAAAGGCCTTGTCGATAACAGCTGCTTAACTCACGAGATCTCGTAATTTTCTAAGAGTATGTTACAGTATTTTCTCACTTATGATTCCGACCTAGAACGAGCTTTAAAAGTCCAACGGGACCTGCAGATTTGTATGGCATGATATCAAGAAATATATAAACAACTTGTGAAACAAACAACACAGTTGTGGATAACGGATTTCCTAGTAATAAGAAATTAAACAAGAAAGGACAGTAAGAAGAAATGAAGGGTTAATTAATATGTTTTACTTAAATAAAATACGACAGAGAGGGGGGGGGGTAGGCAGCTGCCTCGTAATATCAAAATAGTTAGTATTTTTTCGTAATTAAAATATGTATGGATAATATTGTGAATAATTTATTAATTAAATTTTCATTATTATCTATTTCACATGATTTTCTATATATGACAATGTTTTTATTTTTAATTTAGGGAACCTAGGGTCTATATAAAAAGCAATTGATAATAATTAAAAATAAAATCAAATGTGTTGATCATAAAATAAGAATAATAATGATTGTGATTATAAATAAAATCCGTATACGTTGATCATAAAGTAATAATAATAATGTTTGTGATTATAAATAAAATCCGTATACGTTGATCATAAAGTAATAATAATAATGTTTGTGATTATAAATAAAATCCGTGTACGCGGTTCATAAAATAATAATAATAGCCGCGATTGAAAAATAAAAATGACGGTGATCATAAAAAGCGTTGCACAAATCGACGAATAAAAACACAGGTGGAATCCGACGATGCGTTCTATGATCAATAATATTCCACGGGACTACGATGTCGCGGTATTTTTTTTTTTTGTTAAACATTTTTTTCGTCAATTAATAAAACGAGCATGCTGACATGACTAAGAGCCGAATGACCGAATATCCGTGTACAACATGCAAATGTATTATAATAAACAATCGGGATCAAATGGCGTGATGAATATGCAAGAATGTTACCGGGACGATTTATCGCGTCGAAAATCTCGAACCGGACAAACCGGGCGTATACAAAAACCCACTTATACAAAAATCTGACACCGTTTCCATACTGATTTTATTTTATTTTCGCCCTTTTTAAAAGATTCAGACTGAAAATAATGGCGGCTGAAAACAGGAAACACGCTGTTCTCTTTCATATATATATATATATATATTTTTTATTATTATTTATTTTCATTGCTCCTTATTCATTCCGCCGAAAGGAAACTGTTACGAGGCGTCTGCGGCATAATGAGAGTTGTTGAAACGAGTTGTTGTCGCCTTCATTGAAAACGATGACATTATCTCTATGAAATGTGTTAATGCAACGTTCAAAACGTGGAAATCATAAATCTCCATTTTTTTTGGTTTGTTTGTTGCATGTGACATATGTTATAGCCCCCAAGATAAGACGCGTATCAATTAATAAAATTATATTATTAAACAAGGGCTCGTTTTACGCCGAAAAAAATCAGCGATGTCCAACATTTTTTTGCGCAATATTTAAATCGATAATTTATTAATTTTATGCACGCTCATTATTTAATGCACGCCGATATTAGACGTTGCGAATTCAATTCAATACATCAGAGCATATTTAGTGGGCAGGTGAGCAGGTTTCGATAAAAATGAGCAACGATGTATTGATGGAACTTGAGGAGGAAGTAGAGGAATTAATTACCATGAAAATCGCGAACCCAGCACGAGTCACTTAATGGTCACTATTAATCATTTAAATATAATATAGAATGTATTTGGGCAAACGTATCCGCGGTGGTCACCGTTCGATACTATAAATAATTCCAAATCCAATTTTGCATACATTAATTATATCATACTGAGATAGAGAGAGAGCTGAGTTAAATACTCTGGGATATGTAAATATTGATGAAAAAAAAAATATTTTGCAACTCACCTAAACTAACAACGGATCAGACTCAAATTGGTGACTCGTAACCGTTGCTCAAGTGTTGTGAACTGAAAAAGAAATTGGCATGATGTTGCCCGTTTAAATATATAAACAAAAACTAATGCTAATATTTATTCGATTCTCTTTTAGGACGCAAAAAAAATAGAATCGAACATTTTTTGTCAGTTATCATTGAAATAATATTAAATAATAATAATATGTACAGAGATATGAGCTGATTCCATGTTTTTTTTGCACCGTTGTTTTATTTCTGCAATGTGCAAAACATTTTTACGCACGTAAGCGTTCGAATAAACCGCAACGAGAATTTATTTAATATGCATAGAATTTTGTGGTCGATGAGAAATATGGCTCTAAGATAATATTACCAATTTTACTGTATTAATCCACTCTTAATCGCATCTATGAATTTTTATAAATTTATTATAAGAGAAAATTAATAACTTGTTTGCTAAAAAATCTTTTGGGCCAATACGTCTGACCCAAAAGGCCCACGGAGTGGAAAAGGTTATGTTAACCGTTCGAATACTGTTCGGAATCGCAACAACTGATATAATTATTATTGTTATTTATATCCATCTAATATTTAAATACGAAGAAATAATATTATTTTATTTGAAACTAAAAATCATTCGAATCAGAATTTACTGCAGTCATCGACGGGCTATGAATACGGTGACCATTCGCTCTGTATTTCCGGGGACAGCTCTGTGTTTTTCTGTCCCCGAAACAATTTTTGGATTTATTCTTTCAAAAAAATGATAACTAAACTAACACATATCTGTGATTAATATTTGATTACAATCGAGATGATATTTGTCCCCGATTTTATTTGCAAAAATATGGTCATAGCTACAAATCGTTCATTCAGAGTGAATTCGTGATATTTTTTTCGTACGATTGCAACTCATCACTGTTTTTAATTAGACTCGGATGTCAGTACAGTATAGCGTTTCCTTTAAATCGCAGCTTTTTACAAAATTCCTTATCAACCAAAGAGCATTGGTTCCGAAACCTTAATTTAGCTTGACAGTGTATTATTGATTCACGAAATATCTAAATTAACTCTAACCGGTTCAGTGCCATGGATTTCCCGCGAAAAGCCTTCATTTAATAAAAAAAAAAAAACAAATTCAGCCAGTTAATATCACTAGATGTCGCCACATCTTTAAAGAGCTAGAGTGTGATTAGGCGATAATTTTGCTTGTAAATTTTAATGTTAATAAAACTTGTAAGCCTTTATTTATAATTGTTTTAATTACCCAACCTATATGACCCGCCACAAGGATTTAATAAAAAAAATATCAAATTGGGGAAAAGGTTCGCCATCCCTGATATAGAATATCCAACGATTTTTTATAGGAACAAATAAATAAAAATACTTATATTTTGTACGTTTGGGAATGGCGATCACTCCGCATAGCGTACACCAGTGTACTCATGGCAATGAACCGGTTAAAACTTTTGTAGAAAACAGCGATTTACAGGAATCGTTATAGGAGGGTTGACTGTATATGTTTTTCATGTCTTAAGATGCGTTTCCAGCTCCGCGCCCTTGTCGACTGCAGTAACGTCGTGCAGTCCGACTGCACTACACTACTGTGTTTGTCGCAGTGGATAGAATCACGACCTGCGTAGTCACGTGACTTATTGATGTATTGTTGTCTACGTTCACGGCAGTCGTACGGAGTTAGGAAACGCACCTCAATTTCTGGGAAGTTAGTTACTAGAGTAGCTTGCGCGGTGTGTGGGGTTTATCAGTGCAATTTGTGAGGGTTTTGCTCATATCCCCGAACGGTGATTGGGCGTGTAGTGTACGAACCTCTTGTAGAAGGGTTTGAAGGCGGCGTCGGTGGGGTGGTGGTGGGCGGCGTAGCCGGGGGCGTCGTGTCGCACGTACCCGTAGCTACTGGTGCCACCGTTGGGGCCGAAGGGCGGAGGAGCTGCAACCAGCCCGCTCGCCACGCTCGGCAGCTTCATACTGGGGGGCGTCTGCGGCGGCGTGTCCGTCTGGACCTCCGAAAACCCCGCCGTTTGCCCGTTTCCCTGAATCCCGCTGTGGTATTGGCCGCCGAGGAAGCCCCCGTACCGGCTGTGGGCCATGCCGGGGCCGGGGCAGCCCGCGTTCGGCAGCGCGAAGCTGTTCATGCCCATGTTCATGTTGACGTTGGTCATGCTCTGCTGGTAGCCGCCGCTCCAGGCGTGCTGGGCGACGCTAGGCGGAGGCGTCTTGCACGCGGCCGTGTCCGCCAGCGACCAGATCTTGGGCTTGGTCGCCGGGATGGGCACGCCGCAGTCAGAGACGCCCGGCTTCATCTCGTCCTTCATCGCGTACCCCAGCATCTGGTGGTGGTGCATCGCGTGGCCGTGCTGCTGGTGGGCGTGGTGGTGCGCCATCAGCTCCTCGGACTTGCGTCCGTCGTCGGTCAGGTCGTCGTCGTCGTCCAGCTGCTTGCCGTGCTGCAGCTCCGACTTGACGTGGTGCATCGAATCTGAATCGAAAACGACAAGGCGTAAAGGCGACGTCCGGCATCGGGAAAACGAGGAGATTCCCCGCCGCTATTGATGAATGGCCGAGACGGACGGAGCGTGTTTGGACGGCGCGCAGCGGGCACAGGTGTCCGCTGGACCCCCGAGCCCGCTCGTACATCAGCCGCGACGTTTAATAGAGACTAAATCGATAATAAATTAATCAATCGTGCGATCCGTGTTTATGCACACAACTGTGAGAAATATTGCATTCGGCCGATTATCCGATTAGCAAAGTGAAAACACCACTTGTGGGTCTCCCTGCGCCTTCCGCGTCCCCTACCTCCGCTCGTTAAGGGCGCATTTATTTCTTATTTTCACCCTCTGGCTTTCATTTCGAAGCCAAACGCCGTGCCCGATCCCCCGTCCACAACGTGCACACGAAAAACGTATAAAAACAAATATATATTTAAATAATAATAAATAATATTAGAAAATATTAAAGGGTACCCTTTGAAAATGTCGTTTTTTGATATCGTCCTTTTTCAATGGTCAATTGTGATCCATTAACACGAATTTATTTTAATATTGATCAAATGAAAGGATTGTGCCAAATGCCAAAACGACTGACAAAAAAATGGGATTTACAGGGACTTAAAGGGATTAAAAATAAACCTCGTAAGACATATCAAACAAATACGACCAAATCTATTTAACAAATAGCATATACACTCGGATTGATTTAAAGTGCGATGATATTTAAAAATATATGACAACGGGGTCCATATGGCCAGATTGTGCGGCGCACACAGGCGCCGGAAGAGTAGGTGCGCTGAGACGATTCGATTAAATTTACGAATTATTTTTTATAAAATGATCTTATTTGATCTTTAGGGGATTAAAATAGGGTTTTGTATTACAACCAATGTCGTAAAAACAGTGGCAACGTCCAAAACTGAACCCATTGCTCAAAAAGGTACTCTTGACTTTATGATGGGATTGTAAAGGAATTATTCGTTATACAATTTTTAAGTTCTGTAGAATATTTAGTAGAGAAATCATATTTTTTTATTCGTACCCCTAATAAAAAAAGTTACTTCGATACTACTACATATTGATTCGCGCGGATTAAGTTATGAATGCGATTGACGGGGGCGATGAGACGCTTTCGGGTCGCCCTGTGCCGGCTAAGTGAGTCCTAACCCATCAAATAACGTTCGCAGGGGTCGGGGCTGCGAGTGCCTAATGAAATTCACACCCTCCCCACTTTAAGGCTTTGGCTTTCGGATAAAGCAGGGGTGAATTAAGATACTTATCCGGCAAATTATTTTCATTCATTACCGAAATCATCGCTTGCCGCCTCTCCCTTCCCGGCGCTCACTTTGCGGGCTTTCGCACTGATTTTTATCGCCGCTCGTTACAAAGCCTCGAAAGCCTCCGGCTGTTTACCCGTGTCGGGGTTTCAAATTTTACGATTTAATTTCGGCGCTGAAATAAGAATTATGAAAATGATCCGACGGGGTCGAGCAGCGTCCGAGGTTTTTTTTTCGTGGCGAATTTTCGTCAACAGGTGACCTCGGAGCCCTAACCCCCGTCGCCGGCGTCGCGCTCGTGAGACGGCTCCAGAAGCAATAAACGAATGAATAAATCGAACGCCCCGTTGAGACCCCAGCCGAGATTTTACGGGTCCACATGTGGGTCCCGGGCCGGGGGGCATAAAACACTCCAGCCCCCTCCGCCCCATCTCGACGCCGCCCCTCCCATTTATTATGAAATATCTTTTTTCAAACGACCCCACTTTGACGGCAAATAAAGTGAAACTCGCAGAGTGCAGCCTTCGAGCATAATGAAAAGCAAGACGCGTCTCTTCCCACGCAGCCCCCCGACGGGTTTTCCCCCATCTGTCTTCCCGCCTAACACCTCGGCTGTATTTTGGGGGCGGCCGAAATACTTGGCTGGATTTATTTCGACAATTTCATACTCGAGCGGAAATAAGACATTGGATATATCGCTCTAAAATCGCGACAACAACTCTCTTTAAAAAAAAATGATCTTAATTATAGAGGGTATTGCTAAAAAATGATGTTTGGGTCAGTATATTTTTGATCTCTGCGGGACGATCGTATAACGACGCATCGTCGTCCGAGGACAGCAGTTACGGGCCTGGAAGCGTTCATTTACGAGCTGGCCGGGATCGTGGTGCGAATGCGAATGCGGGCGTCGGGGCCCCCGGGGCGCCGCGACGCTCCCTCGCGGCCCGACGCCTCGCTTTTCCCCGGCACAAATCCAGACTCCCCTCACGCATTCCCTAGCGCTACACGGGACGTCAATATTAAGAGCTTCCAGCGCGGCTCCCTCCAGGGCCCCCTCGGCAATCCGGCAAGGGGTCCGACAACTCGGAATGGCTTCTCAGCGAAAAACAATCGACGATTCCTATTATCCGCCGACCGAGCTTAAGTGCCGCCGAATTTGCATCCCGGAATGGAGGAGTGAGGGCGGGGGGAGGGTTCTAATTGAAATTTTATAGAACCACAATTTGCATCGACCCACCTGACGACGTAATAAACTCGACTGGGGCGTTGCAACAACAAGTGATTTTTAAATTGGCCACGAATTAGCTCTGAGATTCGATCCTCAATTTATGGGATATTGAATGCGGGGGATGCGAATTCTTAAACGCCCAAAAATCGGAGGTATTATTTTATCAATATTCCCGACTGTCCCGGGATAATATATGGCGCGATAGTTTCCCGCCGAGAGGCTCATTCCTCGGCGTCCGCCGCAAGTTTCCCTTTTACAGATTTCCTCCCCAGCCTACATAATAAATGGCGTAAGAATACGTGCGTATATCTGCGGGCTGGGAGATGTGCGTGGCTGTGTGGGGGGTGGGATCCCGCGGCACGGGGTGGGATCCCATTGGCATGGGACGGGCGGGGGGGTAGACCGAAACTTAGCTCTCCGCCGCAAGTAAGGAAATCCGGAATGGAGTAGTAGAGCGGTTACGCTCGGTTTCCTCTTCCCCCATCGCTCGGCTAGATAATTCACTTACTGAATTATTCTCCAATAAAACTAAAGTGGGATTTAAAAGATTGGCCATTTAGGCAGTCGGTTAAGGGCAGGCGGGCACATCCGGATTCTGCTGACTGCCAGTCGTAACAAAACAGAGTGCACGAAACATACATATTTAAAACGGTAGGGGAAGATCCCGATTTTGGTTCCAACTTTTCGATTTTATCAAAATATGCTGAGACACGCGCCGCGAGACCCCGAAATATCGAGTAATAGCGACACATCTATATATTAGGTATACCCAAAAAAAAAGGACAATACACAAAAAAAAAACGATAGACGAGGGACGCGCATTTTTTTTTGTGGTGATTTTTTTGGTGAATGTGCATAAATACGTTTCACAACACAATGATTGGATACCATTATTATTTTACATACGGCATGATCCGCTCACGCAATCCAAACGATGCTCCATCAATCTACAAAAATTAAAACTAACAAACAGCACAAACACAATATATGCACGTTACATCGCGGAATTAAATACATATATACACGCACGCAAAATGCAAATTTTAAATATATATACATATTACACATATTTCTAAATACCTGGATATGTGAATAAAAAATTATTAGTGAATAATAAAAGCGATTAGATAATTCGTTAGCAATGTTTTCGCATGGCGCTGCAAATGCCGCGTTGTTTAGTTTTAATGTATATTTTTTTTTGGTTTGCTTTCGAACATACGGTACCTTTGTGTCCTTTCATTTTATCATCGATGAGGTCGTCTTTGTCCTTGTCGTCGTCGGACACCATGGCCTCGTCGTCGTCGTCCGTCTTGTTCTTGGGCTCCCACGTCATCTTGTTCTCCTTCTTGAGCCGCCTCCGCGCGTTCGCGAACCACGTGGACACCTGGGTCAGCGTCATCTTGGTGATGATGGCCAACATGATCTTCTCCCCCTTTGTGGGATAGGGGTTCTTCTTGTGCTCGTTCAGCCACGCCTTCAGGGTGCTGGTCGTCTCCCTAGTAGCATTTTTTCTTCTCGCACCGTTCAAATCCATGCCGTATCTGCGAACAAAAAAAGAACATTTAATTGATTTAAAAAATAAAAATAAAGCGGTATCAGACATAAAAAGAATCTCCGTAATGTCGGCTTTATTGCAGAGTAATTTCCGGCTGGGTGGGGAGGAGGCGCGATCCCCCCTCGGGTTTCGCGCTTCCCAGGGTCTCATTACAGAGGGATGGCCACTTAGATTTTATCATCGGCTTATGGAGGACCCTTCCTTTTAAAAGAGGTCATAATTTTGCCGTGTCCGATCCACCTTCTCCCTGGCATCTGTGTCGAAATGTGTTACTATCACTATCAGCCACTTATATCGAATTGCGGACGTAGGGGGTGATCTGGAAATATATCGGAGGCAATTCTTTTTTTTTCGCCGCTCTCTCACTTCCTCTCCCTAAGTGTCGCTTAATGGAGAAAATCAATTAAACGTATTCGAAGATCGTATCGCCCTCCACTGTATGCTAAAAGGTGATTTAATTTAACCGAAGTGAATCAATGGACTTCTACATTTCGGAATCATGCTGTACACTTTAAGATCGCCTTGGGGGCGAAATGGAAATTGCTGAAAGTGAATGGAAAGCGAAATAAAATTGATTCTTAAAGTTCTGTTATGGGGCACGGACATCTGTCGTCGACGAGACATAATCGGTTCGGGGTGAACGGCCATCAAGTCTGCTTTATTGCCGCGGTTTATGGCGCTCAAAGTGTTAACGCCGGTTCTTCTTTTTCTTTACCTGTGTTTTATAAACCATTAACGGGTCAACCGTCGGGTGTAAAGTCTTGTGATTCTTACGGAAATAATGATCTCGACAGATCCCCAATTTACGGACACTTGAACAAATCTCGCAAGAATTATCCTAGACCATTATTGCCATATGGCGCAGAGGGCGCTACTAAAATCTGAATTTATAACACAAGAAATCTCGTGATTATTTTTTATCAGCTGCGTAATGCGAGATCTGTGGACATGATTATGGAAATCGATGCTGATCAAGAGGATGTGGAATACTTCTTGAGCCGTTACGCCTTTATAAAGAACAGGAAGCGACAGAAGGAATTTCTTTAAAAATCGAATAAACGCAGCGGCTCAATTAACGCGGAATTTAAAAATAAAATAAACAAGTTCTTTAATAAATCGCTGTGAGGTGGAGAGACAAAGATGTAAATCGCCGGAATTGGAGTAATCTAGTTTTTTAATGGAAGGTGACTCCCCTTCTGAACGATATCTGTTTCCCTCTTTTTCAGCTACTAGCATCACCTCTCCTCAGCAAAATCAAGTCTTATTCTATGCGGCGTATACATTCAATATATAGAATAAAAAAACGACTGTTAAAAACAATAGATTAGCTCGATAATTTAATGAAATCAATAAAATGCTAAACAACGATATATCGTTGTTTAGCATTTTATATATAAATGCTAACAACGATAGCTATCGACGACATAATGCTCAAGAATTAAATCAGGAACATATTAACTACTGCTCCAATGCGTCAGAGGTGTGAAACATTTTTTATTTTGTGTTTAATTTATTTTTTTGTACTCTCAGTCGTAAGTGGTTTTTTAATTGTCATTCCGCAGTTGTTCCTACGAATTGCCGAAGACAAATATATTATTATTATTCCGTCCTACTTATTGCTGTGTAAGAAAAAGCTTACCGCCACTTAAAAGAATGGGACCGAGCAAAATTTAATTTCAATCTGGTCGATTCAGCAGTTTAACTACTGTTGTTGGAAAAGTTTAATCTTTGATAAGGTAGGGCGGGAGAACTGAGCTGGTGGGGAGGAGGCGCGTGGATAAAACTCCATTTTCCATTCCGCAGATTCTCAACCAGCGGCCATATAAATTCTCAATTAAAAATGCAACGGATAAGACGCCAATTAAAATTCGCATATATAAATGCATCCGAGTTTTCATGAGCAAAAAAGTTTTATTTATACTACGGCACGACAACACGCGATCACTTGGTCCGCCATGTGGGATAATTAGGAAAACAATTAAATTAATGACGCTCTGTCTCTATTGAGACATACATGGGTTTTACCTGTCAATTAGGTGTGTGCAAAATGCAAAAACAAAAAAAAATGAATATAACCAAGAAGTGTCGAGCGTGTCGGGGCGAACGAGTGCATTAGTTCTGGGAGGGAACCGCGGGAGGGGCACCGCTCGGATAAAACTTTCATGCGAGAAATTTAAACGCGGGGGGGGCGATTTTTTTCGTTGCATAATTTTATCGCGTTGTATCCATTTGGATCCCCCCGTAAAGGTTAATTATTCAATCCTACACGGGGGAAGTGTGCGCGGAATTGCGAAAATATTCGCAACTTTGCATAATTCAGAGCTAAACCAATTTGTTGCCCGAAAAAGTGAACAAACCCAAAAATACGCAAATCGAATTGATGAATAAATCGAACCAATGTTATAATATGATTAAAACAAGCCTACTTCAATGATCTTATACTCTAATACTCTGCGGCTTAGCCTAGAAGCTTAGTAAAAGGCTACAATGGGGTACAATGTCCCTTTGCAGATTTGCTATGGACACTTGATGGCAGTCAAACTAAGATTGGAGCAAAGTGTGGTTCTGGATAATATAATGGAGAACAGTTTGACTGTTTTCAGGCGTAGTCGATCTACTGGTCTTTTCCATATATTTATCTATTTTTTGCGAGCTGGAACGACTCTGGACCTCCCAACCCGCTCCAGTTGCATGTTGTAAAAACACAACAGCTTCTTTCTTCCCGATCGTTTATCTTCCACTTTTTACGTGATGTTTAACGAATTAAGGGAATAATTGAGTTGATAGTTCTGTAACTTAGGAGGAAAGTAAGATAATTGTAGATTAATTCGAATATGATTCTAGAAGGAACTGACCTATCAAAGGGTTTGCGATACTACGCATCAAAATTCGGTACTGCTACAGCAAGAGCAGGACTTTACAGGTTATTATATATTGAGTAGAGGGACTTAATTGACGCGTGTCATGAATTAAGTAAAAGAAAAGCGTTGCTTTTGTCAATGCCTCAGGTTTTTGAGATTAGTGTCAGACTGATAATCATGTAGGAAGGCCATAGCCTTCCAGGACAGAAAACAGCACACTAGTATGTTGTAGTTGTTCCTCATTGCGTCCACATTTATAGTATTATGAATCCTGAACAGTTCCATTGCGACTCGTGTCTAAGGATCGTGACCATTATTGTTCCGAATCTTTTGGATCTTCAGGATCCCCTGCATTCCGCATCTCGCATCGCAGCTACTATTTCCAAGCACGACAAGCTTCTTGGTCATCTTTGTCACTCCCCATTTCTTTCAGGACAGACACGTTTGTCAGGCGTCACTGCACGTCTGTTTCAGACGCGTAGCAGTAAATCAGTGATTTGAACCAACAAAAAAATCTTATTAAATTTTCAGGACAAGTGAATCCGCGCCCCCCCCGGTTTCCGCACAAAGATCGCAGTGGGGATAGATTTTCATTTGGGGTGGTTGCATACATTCAATTTTAAATATTGGAATTTTCCGGCGGTTAAAATCTACGTGTCGCATTCGTCAGTCTTTTGTGTGCATCGGGCAAAGAGATAGACAGGTCCGGGGATTGGTGGGACGGTGAGAGATCGAGCAGGTGGTGGGGGGTGGTTTTTGCCACCCACCCCATTCGCAGCAAATGGCGTTCACGGCACGCCAGTTTTAAAATTCACCGTGGCGTATGTGGGGGGCGGAGGAGGGGCACCGCAGCTCCCCGCTGCGGGGGAGGGGGTGGTTCGGGATGAATCCTCGCATGAAAAGGCTCGGTGGGGAGGGATGGGGGGGGGTAGGGCTAAACCCCAAAAATTTTCGGGGTCTGAACGCGCTTTCGATGCGAGACTCGGGGGTTTCGGGGCAAAGAAGGCGCCGGGGCGTCCACCTATGGGTATTACACGGCTCGGCGGTTAAGGGACACGTTCGCCAAGTTATTTTTTTTTTTTTTGCGTCGCATTTAAGTGCAGATTCATCAGATTCGCGGCGGATGTTGGATCTGACGTTCGGATATATGTATTGAGCGATAAAATTTATGTTATGTTCGAGTGGACGCGCCCCTCGATTTAACGGCCGCGGGGAAATGACCGGTTAAAATGAAATAAAACAAAAAAAAAACCGGTCGCCGAGAGCGGGACAGGCTGCTACACGTTAACCGGCGATAAAGCCCGCGGACCGGTTGGGGCCGTGTTATTATTTCGGGGTGCGAGCGAGAGGGGGAGACCAAGATAGCGCCGGTGACAAATGGGGGGCGTCGCTTTTTCGCCGGCGTCACTCCCGACGCGGATTTTCCGCGCGCTGCATTATCCATGCGACCGGATAATTGAATTTCACTCGCAGCGCCGAACGCAACTGTTGCGGCCTCCTTACTAATTTAGAGAGCGGGGCGCATTTTTCAGCGCTTTTATTTTACGGAATGCACCCTTTATTTCGTGTGCAGAGAGCGTCGCGAAAAAAAGCGTCTAAAATTAAATTCAGCGACGGCCGCACGTCCGCTGCAACTTTGCAGCTGATGACCGGATTTATTTTATTCATACGGACGTTTGAAAATGTCGACGTTGTGTGATCGGGGGATTTCTGCGCGCCATATGTCCGAGGAAGAGGTGGTTGTTTTTTTTTTTTTCGTCCGATCCCCGCCTCAATACCCGCCATATGGCGGCCGAATCTGTCCGCAAACCGTTTCGCACTCGGATCCGTGCAATTTTAAAACGCACCGCGATAATTATTACACGGCAGAGCATTAAATTAATGGGAACTAACCCCACGTGACGATAACGGCCGCTACATTGTCAACGAGCCGCAAATTGTAACGGGGCGGTTTCGTTAGCGACCGCACCTGGCCACCTGCATCGACCGTTACCGTAACGAATCGGACCGAACGATTTAGGTTTCGTTAAAAACATGCAAATTAAATTACGCACACGCATAATATTGTAAGTATGTGTCGCTATACGTCACGGACGCTATTAACCATTCCCACTCCATGGGCCAGACGTAATGGCCCAAAAGAATATTAAAATAAACAACAAGTCTTATAGATCCTTCTTATTCATTTTCCTAATGAATATCTATTTTAATAAATTTATATTCGATTAAAATTAGACAGAGTTGAAAATGGCTAAGTAAGGAGACTGATATCGGTTACAAGGAGTGGCTATTTATATGAGAATATTATCTTAACTATTACGATTCTGCATCAAAATCAGCACACACATGCCGAGGAGATTATTTATTGAAGATCGCGAGTCTGCAGTAAAAACATAATATGAATTCTGTGACAGATTTACGGCAGCGCATAATATTTATATTATTTTACTTGCCTATTATTAATCGTAAATACAGAAAATCAAATTTACGGTGGACGTAAAATAGTTCACAGTGGACATCGTTTTTCACGTGACTCGCAAAACACAAACAACAGTGTCTTAAATTCGCAGTTTTGTGGATTTTAAACTCATTTAAATCGACCCACTCATTTACTTGAGATTTTTCAGTTAACTACCAAATATTTTTCTTGGCAATAATAATAATTTTAGAGCTCTATAGGTCTAGTTCCTGATTTTTTTTATTAAACATTTAACCGACGGGGTCTAATGAGTACCCCAAATTTTTGATTTTTCTCGAATAACTCTTTTAATATAAATTATACATATCACGAACTCTTTTTATTTGTCTAAAAAAGTTTGTATATGTTTACGTCGC
>JAGXCT010034413.1:0-23592 GCA_022495035.1 Philopotamus ludificatus
TTTTTGAGTCGGATTCGGAGTTGTGAAGTCGGAGTCGTGGAGTCGGAGTCGGAGTCGTGTTTTTTTTTAACGACTCCACACCTGATTTAAACTATAAAGAATAATTATAGCAACACAACAAGAAAATGTTATGAATTTTAAATCTTTAAAGCAAATTTCCACCATCAGAACAAAAACTGTTTTAAAATTCTTATCTGGCAAAAAATTTTCTTAGTTTTCAATTATGATTTTGAATAATATCGTTAGATTGAAGTTTTGCCCCATTTAAATATCGCAAATGTTGCTTAAAAAGCGCTAAAAGAAACCGCGTTAGAGAAAAAAAGAAAGGATTATTTCACTGATCCGTCACGGCGGCTCTAAAACCAACCGCATCGTCCGAAGGGGTCTATTTATAATGGTAAATATACCCCAAGCATTTCAAGTCCAGATATTAATGAATTTATCAATATCTTGACATTTTTTTAAAAAAAAATGATTATTCTAAGAATTAAAGTAGTTATTCGTGATATGCTTCAAAATTTGGTGGATATTTTGGATTTATTTACTAATCAATATGATTACATGCGCACTCGGTGCCCCGCCCGATGTCCTGCCGCAGACTGAGGACACGCCATCGGTAGACCGACCGCCATATTTTCGCACTACGAATCACGGGTATACGTTTCACTCGCATTAGACACAGCGTACCGAATACGAACGAAAAAAACATCACGCTCGTGGCTACAGAAGCGAATATAGTTGTTTTTATTTTTTTTTCGCAGCTGCTGACAATAAAGGTAAATGATCATTTAAAATTATTATGAAAAATCAAAAATTCAGGTTCCCAAATATACTCCATGGCACGGCTTGGTTAATTAGTTTTTATTAGGAAAATTGTATTAACCCATTAATGTCAACGACAGGGGTGGCCAATCTGTGGTACATGCGCATTGGGATATTACAAATGATACATTTTATTTTGCCAGTCTGGAGTCATTAAATGATAAAACAAGAGATCAGACATATTTTAAAAATCTTGCAAAGATCAGTTTATAGTAAACTTATTAGTGTGTGCACTGACGAAGTGTCATTAATGGTAGGTAAAGCCAATGGCATTATATCCTTGAAATGTTACTCCATTTTACACCAATAGGCATTGTGTAAAAAAAACTTTAAATATGCAATATGTTATGTTACCGGTTATAAAATTTGTGAATAAAATTAGAGCGAGAGCATTAAACTGACGAGTATTCGGAGAATATTGTAAGTTGGTAGATTTGGATTATGGTGGACCTGTTTTTCATTGCAAGATGCGCTGAATATCTAGAGGAGAACTGAGAAGATTTTAGGAAATTAAAAAATGCTGTTTATAATTTTTTAGAACAAGAAAATGAACTACACGATGAAATAACCATATTAATAGATAACAACTGGCTAGATGAATTGGCATTTTTAGTTGATGTTACTAGCCATCTCAATGATCTGTATTCGAAACTACAAGGTAATAATAAATTATTTCGTAGCCCAATAAATAACATCAATTCATTCAAAATTAAATTAAAATTGTTTATCTCTCAGTTAGAATATTAGGATTAAAATCAATTTCTACACTTAAAAGTGCAGAATGAATCCTGTGGAAAGTAGATAGCATTTGGACAAAATATCTTAAATAAATAAATTTATTTCAAATGTCGTTTTCATGATTTGGATAAAGAAGAATAATATATGCTCGAATTTATAAACCAATTTTTACATGGTGACCAAATATAATTAAGATCTTATTGGAATGTAATTGAATCACATTGCAAAATTCTCTGCTGTTTTCGGTCTGAAATCAAATTTAATACTTAACATTAAAAGCCTCATTGTGGTCCAATAAATATGCACTTTTGAGCTAGTAAATATTATTTAATTTGGTTGTGTTTGTGTTATTCGTTTTCCTCACCTATGCGAAAAAAACTACCCCATTCCTTATTTTCCAACTCCAAATATTAAATATCTCTATTAGATTCAATTGTTCACTTACAATTAATATCACATTTTTACCTTTTTATACTTATGGTAATGACTAAATTAAAAGTCGATTATTGGGCTAGAACCATTGAAGATGTGGCGTTTGATCACAGATGACGTGAAAAATTAAAAAACATTAACAAGCATAATTAATAAAAAATTAGTCTGGTCCATATGTGTCGGTGAAATGAAAAAAAATGTTAAGATCCAATTTTGTAAAAATTATTCGGTTCCAAATGCAAGAACGAAACAAGAAAAGATTTGACTTCTTTTTCAGTTAGGCAATGGCCTGAGAACTTTCTCCAGGATCCACCCAACATATTTGTTCGGTTCTCTAATTATCAAATTGTAAATCATTCCAGTTATTATTTTTGGGTCCTTATTTAAAATAATAATAAATGACGTGTTAAATATGCACCTGATCGTCACACATGTTTGAGAGATGAAATATTTTACAAAGCATATGTTTTGTGAACAAAAAAATGTTCAGAACGTGCGAAAGGAATTTTTAGGGATGTTTTAAATTAAAATATAATAATTATAGGGCCACAAACGAGTGCACTAAAAATCAACGATAACATATATCAGTAAATTTTAGGTAAATAAACACTCAGGTATTAATAGGTTTTATAATATAAATTAAGTTTTGCCTTCAAAGTAGTACTACTTTCAATGGAAAAATCAACGATTTTCTTAGAATAATATATTATTACCAGTCATAGAATTAAAACCATTTCCCTCAAAATATTACCCTAAAAATTAAAAGGTTTGGATTATATAACTTACTGTGAAAATAATTACTGTGTTACTCGAGAGTGAAATGAATAAAAGTCGTTGATCGCAAAAATTACACCGTATTTCTTTATTATATTTTCTGACATAAATCTTAAAGATAAAAAATGGAGAAGAATGAGTCGATTTCTCGCGCTTCCAATGCAACACAGTAACCAAAAACGCTTCTGTCATTATTTGTACGAATTAATTGTATGGACATGAATCAAAAAAGAAACGGGCAATCCTTTGCCGAGCCGCTCCACGGGGATGATGCGAGAAACATTTATCTATTCATGTAAAAAAATATGTATTGTCGAGATATGAATATTTGGGTTAGAGTGTTCCAACAATGGAGCAGTTCTGGACTCTCTTTGGCGCTAGATCACAGATCCCCCAGCGCCCTTATGTAAATTAATAAATCCCGCTGAGACAGGATAATAATTTTATAGTGACACGTTGAAACGCATAGCTCACTAATTTTTCCAAACACATTCCGAGAAACCAAACAAAAACGTGATTTATCACAGTCGAACCGTATAATTATCTAGAATATCAAAATCGGATCGATATATATAATTTAAACAGTGGTGATGCAAGTAGGCGAGGATGTACGAGATCCATATGGATCAATCAGATGTATGCGGATTTACAAGAGCGCAAAATCAAAGCGTCTGCGGATAAAGAGATTCCGAGAAACGCCACTTGAAAGATTCCGAGTTCAATTCCCATGTGAAAATTTTCTTTGCAAGGAAAAAATTCGGGCATCCGCCCCGGGGATGGAACCGGACCGTTTGATATATTTTATTTTTTTTCTCTTTGAGTGCGTACGCTATCCAAACATTGTCAAGGAATTTTTCTTGTTTTGCAAATGGATATATTTCAGCATGTCAGTATTGACTATTAATTTTGTTCTGCATTTTTTCTAATACAGAAATGACGAATATACACGATTGTTGTTATGTCAATATTTATAGAAACATTTATCTGTACAATTTCGCTGAAATTATGTCATAGTATGTATTCATATAATACGATAAGTTGAAAAAAATATATTTATCATTATGAAAAAATGGGTTTTAATCTTATCAAAATGCTATGTAATATGCTAAAAAATAAAAATAGTTTGAGGTCAAAAATTACATATTTATAATTATACATGTTTTTGTGTTTCGCAAATGATAGTGTGATTCTATTCATTTTCAAAATTAATATAATATACTAATAATATCATATTTTTTATTAGATATGAGTGGTAATATAAAAGAAAATGAGATTTAATTTGATTATTTAAAGAAAATTTGGAAAATTCAATCTCTCTGTCTCTATATAGCATCAAACATTTAATAATTTATTATTTTTAATATATACATATGCACATTAAGTTATGATTAGTGCAAAGGGTGAGTGATAAATTAATCTTAGGTTTTAGGTACCACAAATTAGCAAATAATTTTCTAGGTGCAAGTCCGTTAAACATCATCGATTTTTTTTGTTCATTTTATATATTTTGGTTTAGAAAAGGTTTGTTCCCATCCTACTAAGAAAAAATTATATTATTCTTCTAACATGATTTTTTTAGTTAAGGAGAATCGACTTCCTATAATTTATCATGAAAATAAATTAAATTTTCATTTTTGTATAACGTCATTAATCCGTCATTCGGTTGAAGATAGATTCATTTTAATTAAAAGTTTTCTTCAACATCGTTGATCGGAATGTCAATTAAATATTGAAATGATTCAAATGTATTTATTTTTCCTCAAAATCAATAAACCGACCCGAAAAGGCTGTTTAAAGTACTTTTAATGCAATCTTCGAGATGGAAAATATTTATCGGTAAAGATTGAGATAAATTGTCACAACGTGAAAACTAGGAAAATTAAATAATAATATAAATAAATAGCTGCTGTAAAGCCTTAAAATATCGATGATATTAACGATCAATTTATAAACAAAACAAATAGATATATTATTTATTTAAATATAATATGAGACGACAATTGTGGAATATTACATTTTTAAAATTAATAATTATTTTTTACGTATTTTTTCTTGGATTAAAGTGTAGTTTCAGTAACCTCGAGATCAATTCTAAAAGGATTTCAATTGGCCAATAAACTTACACTCATTAAATAAAACGATTATCATTATCTTTAAGTATAGAAAGAAACTAAAGTGGGCCATGTCTGACGAATAAGAAGGCTGAGATAACATAACAGAGCGGTTTTTGGCCAAAATGATCAGATTTTCCTTGTTATTCAATTGAAAAAATCGCGGAACACACGTGAAACCATTTCGACAGCAAAAAATAATGTAAGAAGGCTACCAATGTCAAGAAACGTCATGAATAAGTGTACCAACATAATAAAAAAAATATGACAATCGTATTTATTTTTTAAACGCGAAAAATTTACATTTTTGGGATATTTAAAGCCATTTAAACCGTGTATAATTTTTATCGTCATCTTTGGGAATAGAAAAAAATCTCAGAAGGCCATGTCTGATGAATATGAGGGTTGACACAACATAACGACAAGTGAAACCATTTCGAGAGCAAAAAATAAAGGAAGAAAGCTACCAACGTCAATGTCATGAACAAGTGTTTTAATATAATAAAAAAAAATGTGACAATCGCATTTGTTGACATACGAATTATTTTTTAACCGCGAAAAATTTATAATTTTATAAAACTAAATAGTCTTTAATATTATATAAAAATATTTTTTTCAGATTTTCATGATTAATAATATTATTATACAGTTATATTCGATCCACATTAATACAATAACTCTTCCATCCCTTTCAAGTCCTTGAAATTGGAGCCCATCCCATCACAACTTTAGATAAATCAATATTTTCCTTCAACCGACATTTATATTTTTTGTTAAAAATATGGATATTTCTTCGCCGATTCGTTTCATATGTGTGTTTTAGTGAAATTATCCAATTCGATACCGGAAAATAACCGTCATAAGTGGAGGCCTATCATTTTTTTATTAGACGCCTGAAAATTTCGCCGCTGCCCCCATAGAACTTCCATAAATACTATTTTTTTTGCCAGGAAAATTGATAGATTATAGAACCCCTCTGTGGCGAAGTTTCTGATTGGAATTCCAGGGCACCGGCGGACCAACAGATCTGCTTTATAATTACAACAAGTTAATGATTGTAATCACGTACCGGTATGAGATTGACAAATGGTTTCCGCCACCACTGACCACAGAAAAAACGCCCTTGTGTTAAAACCGAAATAAATTCAAATCATAGCAGCCCCTGGGCGAGGGACGTGGCGTCTGCGCGGGATCTCCCAAAAATATATAATAAAAATAACTAAAATATAATACATGATTTATAATAATACGCTGTTTCGCAATGTGTAATTTTATCTTTTGTGACAGCATCACATTGTGAAAGTAGCAACAAAAACATGCGGTTATTGCGATTTTTTTACGATTATGAATCCTCAAATAAATTGATTTTATTACAAAAAATCCATAAGTATTTATAATTATGATAAAATACAGAATTAATATTTTATTCAAATATGATATGGACCGTTGCAGTGTTGGAAGTGTGCAACCTGTCCGATAGTCGGTCGTAAGTAATTTGACACCCTCCTGAGGAATGTTCAGGTATTTATCGACTATTGACTAAAATCTTGCGCCCTATAACTGATGTTTTTTTATTTCCAACTTCTTCCTCGTTTTCCATTCTTGAAAACATACAAACTCCAGGGCAGCATTGGACGAATTAGATCAATAAACGATCAAATAACGCGGCAATTAATCGAAAATACGATCGAAATATTCCGATTAATTATATTGAATCGAGAGGAAAATTGCCGTGAAAATTCATAGGTTGATTTCCGTGGAATGTATGATTAATTTTATTTCACCTGTGCCCATTGCTCACCTGTCCTTATCTCGTTCAGTCCGGTCCGATTTTTTTTTTCAAACACGGGTGGTTTTATAATGGGCCGAAACATATTCATTCCATTATTATCCTTCTTGGAAAAGTGGTCAGGGATGGTACGTATGTGGGGTTGCTGCTGCAAAATCAAGATGGTGCCGAAATTCCCATGCCAGAAGATGGATGGCTGGGATGTTTATTTTTTTCTAGCCATTCGGTACCGGTTTGAAGTTTTCCGATTGGCGCCATCCCTCACAATATATCGGTCTGAAAGGCCACGGTGTCTGATACCATGGGGAGGTGAGACCCTACGGTGAAAATCTCTGCGGAGAAACGAACGGTTCATTTGAGAGGTGGCCCGAACAAAAAAAATATACGCTTAGTAATTCATCTCGGGGAATGAAGTTTTGGCATGTAGACGATTTAGTTTCTATTTTTTTCACTCCGTTTTTAGGGACACATTCCGAAATGATTTAATGATGCTATCTCCCGCAATTGGTGTGTATATTTCATTAGTTATTGTATTTGGTTCCGAGAAGGGGGACGTCTGGAAATGTTTCAGTGTCGGTTGAAATCGAGATGGAAAAGATTAGAGACAATCTTAAAGATTGTTATTTTACCCCTAATATATATAAAAAAAATATTCGCAACAAATTATATAATAAATTAGAGAAATATCTTTAAATATAATTTATAAAAAAAATCATTAGTTATCTCAACCTTTTTTTTACTAAAATGTTTGGTACATTTTGCGGCCATTATGCATATATCCCCGCGGCCGATTGATTTCACGCATCCATCATAAGCGATAAAAGCTCTTTTTCGTCATTTTTTTATTTTATTTTACGTCATTTATAGTTAACATCACACGCATTCATGTTTCTTCACATTGCCAACTGGATATAACTCTAAATGAAAATTTGCATTAAAAAATAATTAATTTTGCAACGAAGCAAATTAATTAAATTGAATTAAAAGTACAGTTTGAATTTTTGACGTGTGACTTTTATGCGGTCATAAAATCCAAGCTTTAGAATTCATTTTTGGAAGAAATATTTATGAAATTCCATTAAAATGTGTTTTTAATAATAATATTATGAACTTTAAAAAAAAAAACAATTTATTCTATAGTTTTATTTTTTTATTTCAAACAAAAATCTCTTTTAATATTTTATTTCTAAAATGTTGTATAGAAACCATAATATAATCAATCGTTTCTTATATTTTTTTCTATGACTATTATATATTAAAGATGAAGGCTGTTACGCGGGGTTTTGGCATAAAAATCAAGCTTACGAATTTCATCATTAAATGAAATTCCATTCGAATATATTCTTAAAATTCCTAATATGATTTTACGGAAAAAACAAACTAAGTTCTCTGTAATTTTTATAATTACTATCACTCACTATATTCTTTCTGAGTATTTTATTTTCAAAATATTATGTAGACACCCCCATATATTTATAGAGCGAATAAAGTTAGCGAATCAACGATAAATCCTAAATATTTTCTTAAAACGAAGCTAAATTACTAAGGTTTTTTAATTAAAAATCAATTAAGGATTAAGAGATCATTCCTTGTTTAAAAAAGTTTTTTAAAAAAATAAAGGAGATTAAAATGACGTCGGAAAGAGAATACAATGAAAGATTTTTTGAAAAATCTTTTAAACTTCAAACAAGACAGTAGAAGAAGCGAGAAGAAAATAAACTCGACCTGGAGGGAACTATAGCCGGAATCTGTGTCAAAAAACGACATTCAGGATATGGCATTACAATCTAATTAAATAAATTATGAGTGTAATGGCATAAAAAAAAGCTTTATGTTATTTAAATTGTATCAGTTGAGGAAAGATTGAGTAATGGGCTCATACCTACTGCTGACATTGAGAAATTGCTGACTAATACAGGCCCAAATACAGAAAAGAGCCCCTAAATATAGCCAAAATATAAATTCATTCAATAATTTGATTAACAACTTCGGGAAGTATAAAAAAATAGTCAAAAACCTGATCAATATCGCATAATTCTTTGTTAAAGCGAGCGGTACGTATTCTTATAAATAATATTCAATCGCATTCTCTTCAACTTCAGTAATTATCTCTACTTAATATAACAAAGATGTATTATTATAATTTTTTAAGGAAAACTCAAATTCGTATTAATAATATTATTTAAAAAATTTACTTGGAATGAATGACCCAATATATTTTATTGTGGTCTACAAAATTCATCCCCATTTTTTTTCCAGAACCACGAAATGAAACGAGTTCCACTGAACGATACCAATTAATTCTCAATTAATTTGTAATAAAAAAAATATCCTAATAATCCAGGTACCCCCTAGGCCTCATAATCGAGGACGGTGTTCGGGAATCGTAATATTCAACAAAAGCGTCAATTTGGTGATGCTGCGTGGCGGGGGTGGGTAGCTGACTTGCAAATATCATCTTCCGCCACAAAGACTTGTACCGTCATCTAGTTCTTCAAACAGTCGGACATTGTAGAGGAGCGCCGCTGCCATTGTGTCTGACAGCCAATCAGAATTTGATTAAATTGATAAATTCCTTTATAACCGAGCGGCTAACGTGTTCCCATACAGCGAACACACACACGGACGCATTCAACACTTTTTGTTAGACGCCCGTGGCCGTAAAGGGTAACAACGTGATAACTATCTTGTTCCCGATAAAGATTAAGGATCACACCTTTTTAACATATAATTTAATGCCCGCTCTTCCTTTTTTGTTTCCATTTCAATTTGCCGCCCTTTGATATTGTTTATTTTATCACACGCACATAATGGCGCGGCTTAATCGTATTCGGTTACCGCCATAAATATTTGTTTTTTGAATTAAATAAATTATAATCATTGAAAAAAAGAGACACCACGAAATGGGTATGGTTAGTACTAGTAGTATAAGTGGAAGACTACTTGATGACCTCGTCATTCGAAAAAAATATTGTTCAAATTCAATAATAGGCCGATTTATGAGCCACTATAACAATGGCAGTAATAAAATCGATGAGCAAATCAACACATCCTGGTTATAGAATATTTTAAAAGTAGATCGATAATCTGAATTCTCTGCCAATCTCAATAAATGTGTATAACGTCTCAATTTGTTATTAATTAATTTGATAACTGCTCATATTAATATGGAGAATATTCTAAAATCTTAAACTCATGTAGCTCACTATTAATACCACTACAGAAAACAATAGATTGATATAGTTTAATGTGGATCGATTATCTAAGAAATCGAAATCGATAATCAAATAAATAGCCCTGATTTACACGGTATTTTTATGAGGTTTCATTTGAACGCGGTGATAATATATTAGATGGACCCAAATGTAACGTCGCATTTTCGGAAAGCATAGTTTCAGATTAGTTTTCTTCAATCCTTTGACTGAAAAAGACGTGTTTGAATATGTTGTGTGTCGTAAGAAGTCTCAAATCTTCGTTTTGCGTAGAATTTTTATATTGACCGAGGCGTGTACTTCGGAGAATATTTCCGTAGCTGTATGCTGTTTTAGTTTCACGCAAAAAAAAAAAACGCAACGGAGGCAACAAAAAATATTTGCGATGTTTATGGAAACGCATTAAACATTAAAAAATGTCAAAGATGGTTAAAAAAATTAAAACCAGGCAATAATGATTTGAAAAATGAGCCTAAGGTGGACGTTTCAGTGAAGGGGATGAAGCAGTCCTGAAAGAAGAAGTTGAGAAAAATCGGAATCTCAGTATCGAATAATTATCAAGTCAAGCCGGTACTCGACGTTCGTCAACTCAAAGATACCTGAAAAAAATGGGGAAGATTAAAAAATTAGGCGTTCCCTCATGCGTTGAATAAGAGAAACAAACACATGAGGCGCGGTATCTGTGAGTTATTGAAGAAAAAAGAAGAGTCCCAACATTAGGTTTGACAGATTTATTGCATCCAGATTATACTCCAGACCATCCGATTATCAGTCTTTTCGCTAATTGGAGCATTATTTACGAAATATTATTTTTTAAATCAAAAGATGAAATAAAATCGGCCCTCAGACTATTTTGATTCTAAACCTGCAGAGTTTTATAAGAAAACATTTTAGATTTACCTAATAGATGGCAAAAGGTCATAGAAAATATTGGTTATTATTTTGTATAATTAAGCTTGATAAATGCTTAGAAATATAAGTTTTAGTTTCATTAAAAAAATACGACATTACATTTGGTTCCTTCTAATATTATTCTACATATTTTTTAAATACATGGGGTATCCCACATTTTTGATTATTCTCGAATAATTCTTTTAATAAAAATCCTACACATCACAAACTTTTTATATTTGTCTAAAAAAGTCTAATGAATAAATATTATAAATAATCATTGACTTTTATTGTCCGCAATCGCGAATAAAAATATTCGTTTCTGTAGCCACGGACGCGATGTTTTTTCTCGCTCGCATTCGGTGCGATGTTTCTGAGTGCGAGCGCTTCTCATTTACGCGACATGTTGATTAGTTAATAAATTCAAAATATCGACCAAATTATGAAGCATATTATGAAAAACTATTTTTATACTTAAAAGAAATGCCTGGGGTCCATTTTCCATTATATAATAAATATACCCCCTTCGGACAACGCGGCTATTTTCAAAACTAGTTTTTTTCAACTAATCTAACTAGCTGGAAAATCAGAATATGCTAAATATTTATCGGAAAAATCCAAAGGCTACATAAAGAGTTCAATAAATAGATTTTTAGAATTATTCTGAAGAATACTGTGAAGAGTTTATATTAAAGTGTAATTTGAAGAGCATTTATTGTGTGAAAATTTATTAATATATTCTATTTATTATTTATATTTAAATAATCAATACAATTAAACACATCTGTACATGAAAATATATGCCATTTTAATGTTAAATAATCCGAATTATCAATCTGAATAAACAAAAAATTATTTCAAGGAAAATTCAAGAAAGCTGTAGTTTATGATCGATTATATCGATGAATGAATTATTTAAAAAAATGATATATATGTGGAATCTGAGTAATATTCAGAGAAAAATATCTTAGAGAGGGAAATTAAGATACACGTTTATCATTAAATATTCAAAAATATTATGTATTGAAATTTATTTAGATTATCTTCAGAATATCATTAAGGAATATGTTATTATGCTTAGTTTTCTTTTTTGGGATGGATGACTGTTAGCCATATCGACCATCCCCTGAGGTCATCCTCGTGTCAAAGGCTGGTTTGGTTGTCCCGAGGACAATGGCGGCGGCCGCGGAGGCAGTCGTAGAAGTAAAAGTTGTCGAATTGATAATGGGGCCCCCATTGTTGGCCGGAGGTCCTCTTGGCGGGGCAGACACAGTTTTTTGACAGCGGTTTGCGCGCGAAGGTGAAAGAGGGCGAGGGGGGGATGTTCCCACGGGGCGGCGGGGCCAGGGGGGATCAACCTGTAGAATGCGGCGGCTGATATTTTGCGCCAAAACAACGCGAGACTGCCGAGATCGAGAACCCCTGGTCCAAGGCGTAGTGCCCTCCCTCGCACAGCATCACCAGCCATCAAACAATTAAATAAATATAAGCAAATTCAACATTGCAATGGAAAAATCGGAAAATTAAATAATTACGACCTAAATAATTACATATTTAAATAAACGCATTTTTAAATAGAAAGAGATAATTTTTCTCAATAAAATGCAACGGAATATTGTAAACTGATTAAAAATAAATCATCAATATATTTTTTATAATAAAAATGTAATATATATTATTTATTCTAAATTATTGCGGTTCACTACCATTTCGGTCAGGTGTTTGCCGTCGGACAAAGAATGAGGTTTGTAGAAGTGCTTACACAGGTATGTCGACCTGTTTCAGGATTCACTTTTAGTATTGGAAGGATCGCAGCTCCAGGAGCACGTCACTTTTTGGCACCAAAGGCACTCGTGAATGCTAAATAAACGGATTATTAAGGTTATTAAAGATAAGTAGGTATTAAAATAAATTTAACAAAAAAATCAGGATTATAATCTATCCAAAGATCTTGCGACTAGTATTAAATAAAAATTATTCGAGATATATGCTAATATTAAAATGATAATTTGATATTAATTTATTAGCGATTACTCTAGTTAATGACTCTCGTAAGTGGTTTATTCTTGGATGGTTCGATTGGTAAGAACGTTCGTAATATATTGTTGTTTTAAATATTTTTGGTGAATAATTAGGAATGTATGAATTGTTCTTTAATTTCAATTAAATTATTTTTTAATTTCTGATAGGTGTATAAATCCAATTGATACTTGTTTATGTTGTGTGCACTTGTCCCTGGCGTATCTTGACATTGTTAGTCAAATTATATGGTTATATTATTGTTAGGTTATTTATTTTTAATTTGAAAGAGAAAATTGAAACTGTGGAAGGAATTTTTGACAAAAAACAACACCGTTACGATGTTTCAGTCGCAGTATTTGCCGGATTTCGACTTTTTCTTTTTTTTTTAAGATAAAAAGACGACTTTTTGGCAAACCTTGAGGGGATAAAGCCAGAATTGCGTTCCAGAAGAGTTTTAAATATTGGAAAAACATACGAAGTATCTAATAGGATTTGATATAACCGATTCATCACGAGGGCTCGAAAACAACGGCGTCGTCCGAAGGGGGTTTATTTATAATGAAAAATAGACCCCGAGCATATTAAAAATGGATTATTCAAGGAATAAAATTAGGTATTCATGATGAGCTTCATAATTTGGTTTAAATTAATCAATATAACGCGCACTTTGTGATGTCCCACCACGGACTGAGGTGTCAATTAGTATGTTTCACTCGCACTTGGCACATCGTACCAGATGCGAGCAAGTAAAAACATCGCCCCAGTGGCTACAGAAGCAAATATTGTTGTTTTTATTTTTTTTCCGCAATTGCGGTCAATGATTATTTATAATATTAATTCTTTAGACAAATACAAACAGTTTGTGACATGTAGGATTGAGGTCGCCTGAGTGTTAACAGAGTTATTTGAGATAAACTTAGTAGGGTTCTTAATATACCACATCGGCACGGCTAGATTAAAGAGAACAAAGCTAATACAGATTTTTTTGAGAAAATAGTAAAATTTTCACGTATTTTTCCATCAAACCTCGAACAGTAATCCCCCCGATAACGCTAAAGATTGGACCGCGTTATTAGAGCAACGCGTTATCGGAATATTGAAGCACATACCTAATTTAGGGCCACGGGTATTTCGCAAAAAATATAAATCTGCCAAAACTAAGAACATTGTAAAAAGAAATTTTGAATCTTAGCATTAGCCCTCTAATAATGCGCTCGCGTTATCAGAGGGACTGCCGAGATTTTATTTGAAATTCGCGTTACTGGGGGGATTACTGTACATCTAATCCTATTTTTAGTGAATATGTTCTAGAGAAGGGTTTCTTAAACTTTTTTTACAATGAAACATTTCGCAATTCTGGAAATTTTAACGAAACAATTAATTATTTTTAAACATATCATATAAAAATATTAGTAAATAAAGCTCTCAATGTGTTTAATGATTTTGAGTCGCAAATATTCTTGAGTTAAATTCTTTGATCCGAGATGGCATCGAGGCAGTTCCTTTGACTATGTTGAAGCATAATAAAAAAATCCCGCCTCGCATAAATAGGTTATAGATAACGGAAATAAAACAATAATAGCTTATTTTGGCACGTTGGGATACTCTTTTAACAAATTCGCCCAGAAATGATTTAATGGCAAACCATTATATTTATGTTTTCAAAACATTAATTAACTTTATTACACTTGAATAATATCACCCAGATATTCAAGATTCATCAACCATTAATGATTTGTTAAGATTTTGTGCTAGATTATTTTATGCCTTCAATAACTTTTAAGTTCATGAAATCGTAATAGTGCTTTGACTCCTGATAGCCATCTAATTTCAATATGCAATAAAAGAGCTTTATGGTTACTGCCCATTCCATCACATACAGTTTTAAACAATCTGGATTGAAGAGGTCTAGATTTTACATTGTTTATCACTTTCACGGAATTTCCAATACACTTGTGGATTTTTTAGGCCGATTTTGATCGCCGTATCTAATTTCTATTCAAAATCTCCACATGTACTTAAATATTTGACGCCATAAACATCAGTGGAGATTGACCATCACTCGCCTTTCAATATAGGATGTTCAAATGTAATAATATTTCGCGAAACTCTACTCAGGCCTCTCGGAACATCCGTGTTCGACAGATAATTATTTAGATATAAAAAAGGATGTAACATTTATATGAAGATGCTGTAAAATTATGGGTGTTTTATCATTTTTTGGTATTAACATTTTACTACTATATGTGTTCGGATATTAAATATTGCGATGCGCATTCCGTTAGTTCCTTATTCGAATCTTAATAACGTTCAGACAATCGTAAAAATGAAATTGAAATTCTACAGCCTCTACTACATCGTATACTTTTTATGAGAAAATGGTTTCCTAGTTTATCGGTCAGGTTAACGAAACCGCTTCATAAAACTTGGTAAAATCGATTTTTAAAAGTTATTCTTTAACGTTGTCATATAATATCATGAAAACGTCAATATTTTTTTCCTTAAAAATCATGTTTTCGTCTCTGATATCGGTATATGCACATATTTGCGGTAATTTTTTTTTCTGCCACGATAAATAAACTATTATAGAAGGGCTCCCATTGAGGGAATCGGGTTTCTTCAGACGAAGACCCATTCATACGTGCAAAAAATATTTGCGATTTTTTTTTAGTAGGTCGTACACATATAATCATCGACACGAACGGTTTTAAAAATGTGATTACTGTCATGTGAGGGGAATGAATTACGCCCTTCAAGGCTCTTTTCATTAAATTGCAGACTCGTGAATGATAATGATGAAGTTGTTAATGTCGCACTCGAAGACCCCCATTCATAATATCGAGAAACAAATTAGTGGTGCTGGCGTATTATCATCAATGATAACAACACTTGTCGACGACGACAAAGGATTTATCAACGGGCGCATACAGGATGTCGAGTTTTTGGCTACTGATGACAAGTGGCTGCTAATTCAGGAACCAATTAGATCCCAAATAAATCACCCCTGTCACAGGCCACATGTAACACAGCTCCAGTTGTAATTCAACACTCAAAGTGATACCGATTCATTAATTCATTCAAGAATATTCTTGTTTTTTCAATGAAATATGTTTTTCCTAATAGCATTCGCGTAAAATTATTGGCACAGAGAGGAAGTGCATTCGTTAGATAAATATGCGGAAGCTTTCTAAAAGACAGGACGTCCATTTGAAATATATTCCAAATATCAACTTCTATTTTTTTTCATATTTATTTGATATATTTCAGAGTCCAGTTGACTTATAAAAATAAGAGATCGATGCCATTACTTATTGATTAAATTTATGTACAAGGCGTGATACAACATTTAATACGGACATAAGTGACGGGGGACCATAACCGGCGAATGCGGAGGCTGAGCCATCATAACGGTGATGTTTTTCGCCCAAAAAATCGTTTCTACAAGTAAAAAATCGCCGAATAAAATAAGCATCTAAAATGGCGTTCAATGTCAAATTACGCCACGGACAAATGTACCAAAAAATAAATATTTTATAAGAATTTAAATTGTATTGGTATTTTCAAGACCACTGCTTAACAGTTTGCACGCAATGCATCTTTGTTTTGCTCAAAACGTATAATTTTACGCTTTAAATCTAGAATTGCAAGCTTGAAAATGCACATGAGACCTTCGAGGACATTCTACAAGGTTTCAAAATGTTCAATTTAAATATGATCAATTGACGCAAATATTATTCCAGATATTATAAAAAAAGAAAAGAAAGAAAAAAAATATTAATCATAGAACAGATTGAGAAGCGCTGCTTTAATGTTTAGCGATTGATATAATTTCTTAATTTCATAGCATAATTTGAGCAGATTCCGCGAAAAGTTGAGGAGATTCCGTAATTTAGGGTTGAAATCGGCGCCGAAACCAATTGAAAGTTCTCGTGTTGAAACATTCGATGCATTATGAAACGCATTGTGTAACTCAATTCGGTTTCTCTTTAAGATTGTGATGGCGCCCGCTACGAGAGGAAGGGAACATATTACTTTTCTGACAAAGAAATCGCGTCTGCTGCAAAGTCTAAAGATATCCTTTGTTCCTTTGGCACCTACCTCGCCAAACTGCAATGAATGAGCGCGGAGAGACAACGGCAATTTGGCGTCCACCACAAATTGCGTCGAAGGCGGATTGCGTTGCCGCTGGATGCGGGTGGCAATTCAAAATTTGAAGGTCGGACCCCTGATGTGGACACGGGTCCGTGTAGACCGCAGCTATATAATCGGCAAGGGCTCATTGATTCTCCATTTTATTGCCGGCTCGCAAATATCTTTTGCGTCAGGGCCCCCGGACATTTATGGGACACTAAAACACTTGCTGCCGCCGAAGACCACCGCGTATAGTGTCAAAGAACAATCGTCGGTGCGGTCAGACAATAATCAGCATGACCTGGAATTGATCCCGCACCACCATGTCATCTCGTCGAGCCAAGGACTTCGCAAGTACCTGGAATGGCCCTCGATAAGGGATGCAACAAGACAGAAGAAGGCGCTCGAGTCTATGGAAGTTTTAACCTTTTTGCAACGAAGAGCTACGCAGTTTCAGTCCATCCTAAAGATCCATCAATTGTGACCTTAAACAACATATACAACAGAGTTTTTCAATCATTTCTATCTCCCAAATACGGAAGATCACTTCTTTTTCAAATCAGATAGTTCGAACTCTATGAACGGAACAATGCCATTACAAAATACTCGAAGAACAGTATAAAGAAAATAATAGTATGATGAGAGAGAGAAAAGAAGTAGAAGGTAGGTCCGAAATGTAGGTCTAATCAGATCAAATCAGAGACATACAGAAGCCTCATAGAACCCGTTCCTTGCTATTGAATTGAAGGAAATGGAGAAGTAAAAAAAAGGTGATGAGGATGGTTGCTGCTTTAGCTTGTGAAGGTTTTACAAGGTTTGGTACAGAGTTTGGTAATCTATATTTAACACACGGCAAAAAAGTTGGACTAGGAAAATATGAGCCTCTGAAATGTGGAGCTGGGGACCTCTGCTAAAAATACCATGGACTGGTAAACCTACAGAGATTTCTGTCCTGGAAGAAATGGGAAATTAAAATGATAAGTGACTCTTGATCAAATGCCTCGAAAGGATTCTTCACTAGGTGATTCGGGACAAGAATGGTCACGATTCTCTGACATAAAGGTAAACTCATGAAGAATATTATAAGTGAAAGACAAGTTATACTTCAAATGGTCTCAACTCAAACTTTTCAACCTTTTTGTGCTGAGTCGAAGCTTGGACTTATTAAAAAAAAATACTAGGGAACGCTTAGATGTGTTAAGAAATGCGTGATAGTTTAAATTGTAGCAATGACATCAGCATCCTCTCGAGATCCAAACATTAAGAAGGTCGTTTGTAAATTCCTTTCTAGGACACAACCTCAGGTGCGATCCGGACATTTCAGGACTAGTAGTGATTGTGAATGCTGAAGAACTATCGGCAGATCTATCATTTTGTATCGAATGGCGCAGGAGTGTTCGAGATCTTAGATATCATCTATACATCGATATACATACCGACCAGTCACGCGGCTCGAAACCAACCGCGTCATCCGAAGGGGTTCTATTTAAAATGGAAAATAGACCCCAAGCATTTAAAGTCATTGATAAAGATATTGATGAAATCTTCATCAATATCTTGACTTTTTTTAAAAAATATATTCTGAGAATAAAAATAGTTATTCATGATATGCTTCATAATTTGGTCGATATTTTGGATTTTTATACTAATCAATATGACGCGTAAATGACATGCACACTCGACGATGTTTCACCGCAGACTAAGGACACGCCGCCGCCTACTGCGACCGCCAAATCTCTGCGGCACGTGTCAACTAGTACGTTTCACTCGCACTTGGCACATCGTACCGGATGCGAGCGCGAAAAAACATCGCGCATGTTGTAACAGCAACAAATATTGTTGTTTTTATTTTTTTTTCGCAGTTGCGGATAATAAAGGTCAACGATTATTTATAATATTTATTCTTTGGACTTTTTTAGACAAATACTCGGCACGGGTAGGTTAATCACGAGAAGTTACACTTAAACATAAGAAAGGACCATAGTACGTGGCTAGAACAGTCCTTGGTATTTGAAATATGAACGACTTTCAGGGTAGTGTTCGATAACCTTTTTGTCTAACGGAACTTTTGTGGCACACCGGTTGATATTCCCTGCTCATGCACGTCTGCCAATTATGTCTTTAGATGAAATAAATGCCGAGGAAGATGATTCTCAAATAAAAAAATATAAATTGAGAAGCTAAATGAATATTTATGTTGTATAATAATAATTAATGGCACAAGTCGACCAAATTTACCGCAATTGAGAGAGTACTATAAAAATCTCGTCAATTAATTCCGCGATGCGCAAGCTCCAATTGGACGGAAGTCGCGTGTCAGCCACGGAATCCACTTCTTGATCTGGATTTTGGCCAGACGGACGATGGAGTTCGACCACCGCCACGCTCCCAGCAAATGATAATTGGAATCGATGAATTCCGCGGCTATGTGATTCGAATCCGTAACAATGGCGGCAATTACGACGACATTGCTCCAAAACTTTTTTTTTGCCACCGATCCCGCTCCACCTGATCGGCGAGGCCGGCCCAGCACCATCTTGAGATCCGGCGGTCGGAATTCGGAGACCGGGGGGGACCCTGGTAGTGGTGGTGGTGCATCGAGAAGGGCATGATTAATGAGGGCCGCCGCTCGAAAAACTGACCCACACTCGGCCATAATACCACTTCTACAAAGAGGATCCCGCCTTTTGAGATGGCCTTCCTGCACCGAAACAAGAGGACGGACGCTTCCTGTTATATGAGAAATAATGATGTATGATAAATCGTATGAACCGAGTCAGGACAACACCATATTCAGATTATGTAAGTGTCAGCACGTTTGTGTGCGAGATGCTGCACGCGACGATACACCCCCACCACAGGATTGCTAAAAATTGCATGCCTGGAGAAGAAATCTAGGAATATTCTAATCTAATCTATGACATAAATGCCAAATAATAGTAAATAGCATTCATTAACAGAAAAAATAATACTCACAAAATATGCTTCGATATCTCTTGCATGTCGATCTCTGAAAATGTAGTTTTTGATGAGGCGATTTTTGAGGATAGTGGAGATTAAGGATCAGATAGCACGGAATTGTAGGGGCTGTAAATTAAAATAAAGAAATATAATAAAACATTTATTTAGTAAATACAATAAATACATAATTTATCTCGTTTATTCGAGATAAATTGAGAGTAAATCGTCAAAAAAATATGTTTTTCTTTGTTAGCGATAGATTTAATCTGCCGCATATCGAGTTTTAAAATTAATTAACTTAGTGCCATTCATTTCAAAGCGTGATTATTGACAATCTAATAATTTAAACGCGACAATGAAATTCATGACGATTTTCTTCCATAAAAAAAACCAAAATATAAAATTCGACGTTATAACATCGAGTTATAATACTAGAAATGAACTATGAATTTTCTTTGTTAGAAAATCAATAGATTCTATAAAATGGGACAGACATATAATGTCTCGTAGGAAAATTAGCAAGAAATCAAGTGACTTCAGCACATTTGAAGAAAAGCGATATTGAAAACAAAACGTGAATTTTTGATTCACGTGAAATCTGGAACGTACTCATTCTATTGGTTTAGTACGAGTAAGTCCAGCATGATGTTCTCTTGCACGAATCAAGATGTAATATTTTTATTAACATAAAAATATCAACAAACTTGAAAAAGATTATTAAAATTGGATAAATTTTCTATAGAAAATGATTTAAGAGGACAAAGCGGTAGTTTTCCCATTATTTCCAAGACATTCCCTTTGATCTTGAGTGATCAGACATACGACTGAAGGTATTCCATAAATTTTCTATAGAAAACGATTTAAGAGGACAAAGCGGTAGTTCTGAGACATTCACTTTGATCCCGAGTGATCAGTCATACGACTGAAGGTATTCCAAAAATTTTCTATAGAAAACGATTTAAGAGGACAAAGCGGTAATTCTGAGACATCCCCTTTGATCCCGAGTGATCAGACATACGACTGAGGGTATTCCATAGGTGAGATATACCAATGAAATCTTTGAAACAACGATCGAATAATTAATATTGATAGTTCAATCATTTTAAATATAGACGAGATAGATTCCACTGATGAGACGAGGATGTTTCACTCAAAATGTACAAATTTATATTTATACAAATTTTAAAAACAATCTTGAGATGGCCTCAATGAATTATCGGTCGAAGCTGATGCTCCACAATCGATTCAATAATGATGAAAAAAATTTCAACAACATAAATTATTTTAATTTTTAATTAAAATGTATACGCATCAAAATAAAGGAGATTGATTTCATCAATGGGGTTGATAAAATATTAACATCTTTCTATACGATCAAGGCCTATAGACCTAATCGACATATAAAGATGAAATGCAACGTCTAAGCATCATATCGATATTTATTTTGCATGCTACTATGTGCAATTAGTATACCGCGACTTGGTAAGGAAATCCAGAAAAATTATGTAATGCTTTAAATAAAGTCGTATATGATACATTACGAGTGAGACCGATTCTCGTTTGGATTACAATCCAAAGCCATAACCGATAATTATAAATTCCAACGTAAATATTAATTTCTTTTAACAAAACCTTATTACAGAGTAATAAAAATATTGTCAAAGAATCCGTAAAAAAATAGGATATGAAAAAATGATAAAAAACCAGCTAATACATTGCTAGAAAATTAGGATATGAAAAAATGATAAAAAACCAGCTAATACATTGCTAGAAAGTTAGGATATGAAAAAATGATAAAAAACCAGTTGATACATTGCTAGAAAATTATTATATGTCGGGCTATCGGTTAATATCTTTTTAGATAAATTACCGATACCAAATTTTTTTTATGCAGTCTTGAGATTTTCCATTCGATTGGAAAATAGCATGCATTACAAGAAAAATACAAATAAAATCATCAGGCTGATGACATTTAAAATGTTAAATATACTCAATATCGAGAGCGAAATGGAAATCGCCAATTGGTAATATTTAATAGAAAATGATTATTCATCAATACATTTTTTTTAATATAGACAGCGAATTTGAATTCACCGATACATTAAATTGTCTAAATATTGAGAACGAGGTGGAAGTTACCGATTGATATAATATATAGTAGAAATAGACATTCTTAGATTAATTTTAGAAATTTCAACATTGTAGGTGAACTCAACATTGACAGTGAAATAGAGCTTACTGATGGGGAGATAAATATAATATACGACATTTATGAAAAAATGATTTTTCGTCAATTAATGCATTAAATTGTCTAAATATTGACAACGAAATGGAGCTCACCAAATGATATAACATTTAATTGAAAATAGACAATTTATTAAAGTTTTAAAAGTCAACAGATGTCAATTCTGGTTTCGTGAGTTCAAATCAGATAGTAGGAGCCTGAAGGACATCCCTAGAAATGAACGATAGCCAGATTTTGACGAAGACAAATTAAAATCTGTCGTTGATTCGGATCCTCTTCAAATCTCCGCCAAAATAAGCCAGAAACTCGGCTTATTTTCCTGGTATATAGCGAAATTTATTTAAATCAGATCGGAAAAGTGATGAGAATGAGCATTTAAATTCCACACAAACAATCCCCTGCTTTCGAAGAATGCAGTTCTTTACTAACACTACAACGAAACCAACGTTATGCAATTCTATTATGCATATAGTGGGATATTCGAGGGATTATTTTAAATTTTGAAACTGCTGAAGTTATTAAACTGAAAACGAGTAATACCGTGACAAGAAAACGTACACCCTCATTCTTTGACCCGCATAAAAATCCATGCGAGGAACCGGGAAACTGCTACGACCAGGCAGCATGACTGGGATCGGCGTAGAGGGTATAGCACCACCTTCATTCATAAATAGCGAAATGAAACTCGCCGATTAGATGGTGTAATAAAAAAATATTCGTCTCGTAAATATTGAAAGAAATTCAAGATTACGAGTCAGATAGATTCTACTGATTAGGCGGCATATCCTACGTTTGAGTTGAAATCGCAAGAATTTTTCCTAAAACTGATTACGACCCCAACACAAAACGCCTAGTACCGCTTAGTTTAATTAAAACGTACCCAAAATTTGGTTTCCATTAAACTTTTTTAATTGATGAATAAATAATGTTTACTAATGATAATAATGATGCTTTGAAGAGTCGTTTCGAAAAATGGTGGACATCGTCAGTAGTGGTTGATTCTCAGAGAAGGCCATACTACCGATCAATTTCCAGTTTGTGCACGAACTTCAAACTTCTCGAACGACTATAATTGACAAAAGCATCCCTAACAAGGTTTCAGAAAAAATATGGGATGCTGCGATCAGGTGATGGCCCTCTTCAAATTTTATAGAGACGGGATATCAAAACGGGACCAAAACTGCAGTGGCCTACATAGATCTGTCAGCAGTGTACGACACAGCCTGGGTAAAAGGTTGATTAACAAAGATAGCAAAAACGATACCATGCCTCGTTATCTTTAGACTACTATTGAACATGCTGTGTAACAGGCGTTTCGAGGTTCACATAGGTGACGACGTCAGTAGGGAAATAACCCTTAGCAATGGCCTCGCGTAGGGCTCGGTGCTATCACCTATTTTATTCAACCCATATATATGTAGGATATTATTTTAAGTATCAGTGTTGCCAAGGTGAAGTATGCTA
>JAGXCT010034414.1:0-24340 GCA_022495035.1 Philopotamus ludificatus
GTCTTTAAATAGACGCACGCCATATTTGGAATGAACCCAGAGGCGGACGTAAATATATATATTATATATTTAAAAAATATACACTCCGAGTTGCACAGAAATATCCGTTATTTTATTAAATAAATCGGAAAAATATACAGAAAGTAATAGTTCGAAGCCTTAGTTATTAATTAATGGATCGAAAGCCAATTTTTTAATTAAATAGTTATTAAATTGCATTGGCAAAATCCTTTTCTTTGATTTATTATTGATAATTATTCATTTAAGAAGAAGTAAAAAAAGGAAAAAGAGATTATTGAACTTTATCGGCAATTGAACACGTTTAATAATAAAAAAAATATATATTTAATCAATAAGGTTTCTTCTTCTTTATTTACTAAAACCACGTAATCATATTTTCAACTAAAAAATATTGTGCTAGTGGCACATCATATTAAACGTAAGATTTTTTTAACAATTTTAATAGATCTTAGATTTTTGATATTATTTTTAAATAAATTAACTATGTGTTATATTTTTAAAAATTTCTCGTTAAATTTAATTTAAACAATATTTATTATATTCTGTGACAACCCTGAAAAAAACTGAATCAATAGAGAGGAGCGGCTCGTTTATATACACAGCGGAGCTGCAGAACCCCAAGTAAATTGAGGAAAAATATATTTTTGAATACTTCATCAATACTTCATGAAGAAAAACGGATTATTCTAAGAATAAAAATAGTTAATTACAATACATATTAGCAGAAAAATCCAAAATTTCGATCATATTTTAAATTTTTCTACTAATTAATGTGAGGCCGTAATTGACGCGCACACGACGACGTTCCATCGCAGACTGAGCCGCACTCCGAGTTCTCGCGGCACGTGTCTAGTTCGTTTCACTCGCACTTGGCACATCTTATCAGCTGCGACCGATTAAAAACATCGTACTCGATTATGACTTTTTGACTTGGCTAGGTTAAGAAGAATCTTTGCGTTTACAATACATACATTTTTTTCATCTTTATATATAAATAAATATATATTTTTAGTCATTAACGGACATTGTTTTTTTTTATAACAAGTAAATATGCTAGATATAGGGCATTATCTTAAATATTGTAATAATACTCTCAAACTCATTATTTAGTTTTAATAATTTTAGATTATTGCAAAAAGAATACTAAATTAAGAAAACGAAATCCGTTATTTAAATATTTAAACCGGAAAAAAATCAAAAAAATAAAGTTTGAAGCCTTAGTTGTATGGATCCAAAGCAAATTTGTAATTAAATGATTTTTAATATGCAGTGGAAGACATTTGCCGCACTATACAATTAAAATATGTTTTCCTAAAAATCCTTTTTCAATCCAACATATTTTTATACAGTGTACGAGTGAAAAACTAAGATCAATCAAAATTATTAAAAATATAATAAGTTGAAAAACAAATATACGTATTTTTAAATAAAATAACGAGATTTTACCACTGACGATTTTTTTTAAACATATTGTGGTATGTATTTTCTTGTATAATTTACGGGCAAGAGCGCTGCCTGCTCGTCAGCGCCATCAGCGCCGTGTATTGGATGGATGCGGGACGGCAGAGGGGAGCGCGGGGCACTTTTAAATTATATCTTCTGCAGCACCCCTAAATATTTTACCAACGAGTCGCTACTGTACATAAATGTTACACACAAGACTTCTGAACATCTTTTGATTATACATATGTAAGGCAAACATTTTTTTATGCAATTTCTGTTGTTTTTAAGTAATTTGTTAAATTAAATATGCACTAGCAGTTAATTGGTTTAATAAAACAGAATAATATTATAATATTTAAAAAAAAATATAGTACAATCCAAGAGATATTAAAGCTTTTGTAATATAGCTATTCTAATAAATAAATAAAAAATAAGAGGCGGACGTGAACCACTGCACTAACATCCCTAGAAAACGACTAAGAAAGATTAATTATATTTAACAATATATGTAAATTTACTACCTCTGATGCGTATCCTACTTATACCTTTATCAACTAGATATACGGTCTAATTAATAATACGTTAATCCCCGGAGACGCGAATTTGCGTCCAACGAGACAATTAATTTCTGATGAATAATGAGATTCCGCGTAATGTATGCGGCATTTATTTCGCATCATAATATATTATGAAACATTTTTTAAAAATAAATATATATACACATATATATATTATATATATCATTGCCACTTGGTGATATTTTCGCCTAATATTCGTATATATTACGGTGATAAATTACCGCAGAAAAAATGTTGTAATATAGAGCGTGATTTAGACGTGCGTGTTAACAGCGCAGAGGAATAAGAAATCCTGCGGGAGCGAAAGGAATGAGTGTGCGAAGACGACATGACGTTGACTTATCCTGAAGGATTATCCTCTTATCCCGCCCTCATTTTTTCTAAGGATTTTTATTAAGAGCCCGAAGACGTATAAATATATCCAGACAAATGGATCGATTAAAGGATTAGAAGTGTTCATTATTTCTGCGGAGCTGAAATCTGGCCGGGATTTGTTCGAATAAATAAGCGCTACGTAAATTCTATGATGATCCATATAGAGTGGAGTGAAAAATAAATTAAAAATTACACTTAATTACGCCGTTCAGATAATTAAGCTTTGATCCAACTAATGAAGCATTTAAATAAAAAAATAAAATGTTCCGAGAAATTCTGTTCAACGAATCTATTATGTTCTCCTCTTTGAGATAAGATTAAATCTTGTTTAATGAACGTCAGCGACATAGCATGTAACAGATTAAAAAATTGTAAATAATTATTAACTACAGATTCACAGCCCTCATTCATACCCACTCTCGATAAACTTTTTGAAAAAAATTTATTTAAAAGGTTATTAATTTAATTTTAAGCAATCTTCTGGTGCAATATTTTTAGATATCACTCGTGCCTTTGACAAGGTCTAATTTTTAAACTTATAATGTTAAATTACAGTCTAACTTCTCCTTCATCCGTCTGATTACGGCTAGTGTCCTTCAAATATCGAATCTCTCCCCAATCTTGTTCTCGATCTACACGAGAGATATTTCTATTCCAAAAAAAAAAATACCCTCTTGAAGCCATAATCAGCTGCAGTAGAATTTAATATATAAAAAAATATTGTAAATATAGTTAAACAAACTTTAAAAGTAGATTGAAAATGGGTAATATAGGGTTCTTATAGGTAGAAATAGTGTCTACTTTTTAAAATTAAAAAAATAAAATTCTCCATCCATAAAATATCCATTAATTTCCTCCCTCTCTAACTATGACCCTATATACTCCTAATCCTATCATAGAATTCCACTACCTATTCTATTTCCATATAAAAAAATACAAAAGAATATAACACAAATAACAGCTTAAACCTTGTTTATCCAATTTAGTTAAAATTATTAACAACTTAGCTTATAATAATTTAAAAAAAAAAATTAACCTTCTATACAACATTTAGCTTAATTCTCTTCTTATCTCTATTTTTTCTCTCCTTTAATTTTAATATAATAAACCTAATAACGACTTTTTGATCGTCTGGTAACACTTGGGTCATTAGTCTTCATTTATTTTATTTTTTATAATGTTTTACGTCTTTTATTTGGTTTTTCCTATTAGTTAATATTTACATATTCTTATTTTTATCCATTAATTATTTTTTTACATTTTTTTCGTTTATGTTTATCTTTCAAAAGCTGTTACCCACTCGAATGCTGGGAAAATCTCTAGTAAATTACAATGCGACTGTGTCGAGGGTGACAGCGAAAAATTATAATGTAACACTTTTTGCCAAGATGATGTTTTTTTCAGGTAACATTTTAATGTTTTTCTACAAAAAAACAATGCTATTATTTTGAAGATATTTTTCTTCTACGGTAGATATTTTTTGTTGAGTAGATTTAATTTTGAATTTTGTCGTGTGATTTTTTTAAGAAAAGATCGCCTTAAAAAATCGTGAAATTTTATGAAAACCCTTTGACTTCATTGCAAGAAATATTTCTATAGCAGTGATGTGTCCTGTCATATCTAGATTTACATCTAATTCCGATTAATTGGGACACCGGTTATTTAGACCGAATCTCAGGGAACAGATATTAAATAAAGGAACACATCCCATTTAATTGGACCAATACAATTAACGATAATATAAATATTTGTAATTGTAAGTTTAAATCATTTGTAATATTTCAATTGATTATTAGGGATGAAAATTTGGTTTTAATATATATCAATTAAGCAGAATCGACTGTATTTATATTTTTTTTGATATTTATGACCCTAATATTTAGTTATTTATATTTTATAAAAAAAGTATGAATCTATTTAGATTCCTAATTTTTTTATTATTGAATTGCATTTTATTGAATCGCATTAACGATGAGAAAATAGTAAATTCTAACGTCGTCAGTTTTAACACTTAGTCGGCCGGAAACCGAATTATATGCTATGCTGGGCTCGATCACCATAGGCCGGTAGCCTATTTATATGCTTTTCTGAGCGCGATCTTCATCGGTCGCACATTTGTTTATTTAAAAACATACGCTTACGAAATTTATGAGCAGTGATATTTTATACAAGATTAGTAGAAAATATAATAGAAAAAAAATCAAGTTATACTTGAGAGTAATAGAGATTTTAATTAACTATTTTTGTTTTTTGACATGTGTTCGAGTAAATACCATTTTATCTATCACTATCCTGTAGTGATATTTTGCGTAAAGTGGAAAGATACAAAGCAACGGTTAGCTCATCAACTTTTTTTCGGATGTTGCTTTTTCTGAGAGGAAAAGGAGAGTCATATATTTAAATACACTTTGTTTTAACTTGAGACATTTAATCAAAACGTCTTTCTTGACGACAAAAATGAAAAACTTAGCAGTGATGGCCAAATTAACATAATAACTGGATTGTCACAAGATTAGGGTAGGGTCAGTCATAATTAGGGTTAATAAATGAATATTCTACTTAATTAGACCAGATGCCTCTAACAAAATGTTGCATAAATCTAATAGAATCTTCGAAGGAAGTATTCTTGTACATCAAACAGTAAAAAAAATATTCACTATAGTCTAATGCCCCCCATAAAAGCATGAACTTTAATGGAGGTTATTAACATAACAATAATGTATACACCCATATTGTCAATACACTTTTGTATTATAAACGGTAGCTTTTTTAGTCGTGTAAAATACTCTCTCGAAGTGTTGGATGGCCTGTTCTGCAGTATTGTCATAAATAAATTAATTTGCAATAAAAAATATATTTTGTGACGAGAAAGTAAGCTTCCAAACAATGTTGTTTCTGAGTTTTATTCAGGACATGTGGAACCAACGTATCCAACTTATTTACTTTACTAACTTCATGTAGGTGATTTAATATAGTTTGCTCGCCATTAACACCACATCAAAGATAATTCATGTGCGCTTTGAGATGAAACTGACTCGATGGTGACTTTTAGTTCAACATTATCCACATTTGAATCTGGCCGACCACGTAGCCCATTCGTGAAGTTAAAGTTACTGGAACAAAACTTTGTAAAGAAGTCAAACAAATTTAATAACAATTAATTAATAGAGAAAATATACCTTTAATGATCCGATGCTGTATTTTCACTTGAGAACTCATAATTGATAATTGTATGAATTTCTGACTTTTCCACCAATATGCAAAAAATATTTTTGATATGTTTTAACTCGGAAAATAATTAAAAAGGAGGAAATACGTGTGTCAGCTTTCTAGCAAAAACAATTAATACTAATTTCGATAAGTTATTCTTCATTGCGACAAAATTATTCATTTGTGTCTAATAAATTGATTATTTTAGAGCATAATTTCATTTTTTTTCTCTTGTAATTAAATCACAAATTAACGTTTTCGTCGGATTCCGGGTTAAACCGTGATTATATTACTGTATTATGAGACGTGCGCTTCGATTGACCGTGGGTGTATCCAATATTATACCATCGAAAACTCCGTCGATGATTTTAATTAAATTTTAAATCGAAGCGAACTTCTAATACTTCTTGCTTAATAAGTATGAAACGTAGGACGGGGTGGTGGCCGTGGGGTGGTACTGAGTGGGAGCCTCGTTGTGTTCTATGCTAATGACGCCCGGAAGCATTCTAGGTTTTATTGCCTCTATTTACTGGAAACTGGATATTGCCGTTCAGAAAGCTGCGAACAAAATATAAATACGCGTATACGGACGTTTGTTCTTTTTGAAATTCAGTTGTATTTTATTAACCCTTTAATTAAACGATCGCTGAAAAAAAAACGCGTCGAATAACACCACGAAATTGTTAGTATAAATAGCATTGAAGCAAGAAAAATTTATACAAAAATACGGCGAATATTGTTTCATGAATTTATTATTATTAATTTTGTTCTCTTAAAAATCTGCCAGTTTTCACCAAATAAAATAAAATGCGGAAAAATATGAAAACAATAATATTCTCTTACATTGGCACGGGCGCGATGTTTTTTCTCACTTACATCTGGTACGATGTGCAAGTGATGGCGTAATATCGCCGAGTTATTAGCATAACATAAAGAACTATTTTTATTTATATAATAATCCATATTTAAACATATTAAGTCAAGGTATAAAATGCTTGGGAGTCTATTTCTATAGTAAATAGACCCCATCGGTCGAAACACCGTTGGTTTCGAGCCTCCGTGATGGATCAGTTAACTTCTTATATCTATTGACCGAACGTTTATGATTTTTTTTCCATGTCCAGCGAATATATAAACTAATGCATCATAATTGTGTAGTATTTGATCATAAAATATTTTCACAATAATTATACAAGCATTCATTATTTATTTTATTTTAATGTCAAAATACACCATGTGTATCACCGTGACAAAATCAGGATCGATTGAAATTAAAAATATTAGTATATATTTTTTTTAATCATGTATATGTTATAATAGTATTTATAAAATATTTTTATATATCATGGAGTATTACTAACATATTTTCTATCTTTTAAATTGATATATGTGTATTATTATTATTTTTAAAATGAGATAACAAGTTTATGACAAAAACATTTGGTCAAAAAAATAACGTAAGAAACTTATTATTAAATATTTAACAAAAAAATGGCATTATATTTATTACTCTTATAATATAAAAATTGATTTCATGCTTAGTTTTGATATTATATATTTATTTATTTGAAATATTTTTTATATTACATCTATAATGGAAGAATTGAGAAAACGTGAAGAGAAAATGAGAGGATATTCAAGAGAAGGTAAATATTGAAACCTAGCCGGACCGATGGGGTATATTTGGTACCCTTAGTTTTAGATTTTTCCCAAATAACTCTTTTAATATAAATCCTACATGTCATAAACTTTTTGTATTTGTCTAAAAAAAGTGAACAGAATAAATATAATAAATAACTATTGTCATTTATTGTCTGTGATTGCGAAAAAAATAATAAAAACACCCATACTCGCTGCTGTTGTTACGGACGCGATGTTATTTCTCAATCGCATCCGGTACGATGTGCCGAGTACGAGTGAAAAATGCGAATGACACGTGCTGCAAGAGCTCAGTCTGCAGCGAGACATTTCTGTGAATGTTGTTATTTACGCGTTATATTGATTATTCATAAAACTATTCTTTTTTTTCTCTAATATAGTTAGAAAATTAAGAGAATATCCTCTTGACTATTTATAGATATTTATGATATTTAAAGAATCAAGGTTGTTATGCATAATATAAAATATGTTGCTGAAAAACGCAAGCTGAATTGAAACTGATTTGAATAAATATTATTAAACCTAGTGGTATAATCAAAATTAATTTATACTATAGAACCTAGGTCTAGTTTGTATTACTTTCGGCTGAAATATATTATTGTACTTACATTAGATCAATCGAATTTTCACAAAGTCAAACAAGTAAATCATTGACTTACCTGAAACAAAAAAAAAAATATTAAAATCAGATTACACAACATATGTGTCATAAATTAAATACGATATGAATATATAACGTCTGAAAAAATGTTAATTAAATGCATAATGTATTCTGCATGATCCGTAACGAGATTTGCTAAAAAAATATTAATTAAAACATTTTTTTGCAGTTCTTTTCAGCGTTACATGAAAATAATTGCATATGCATTTTCAAAATTATTCATATTTTATTTCGTATAAATACTGAGATATCCGGCAGTTTCAGTATCAGTCGAATTCAGGCAGCAGCACAGATCTCTTCAAACATCCCGAAATGGCATCATCGGTAAGAAATATTAATTAATTATTATTCAATGTTTAATGTAATAAAAATGATATTATTTTCAGGCTTGGATCGTATTTGTAGCTCTTTTGGCTGTGTCTTTAGCTGCTCAATCAGAGAAGCAACAGCAGAAACGAGGACTTAGCGAGCTAAGTCATGATCATTTCGGAGATCAATCGCTCGGAGGATATTCAGACGGAGGATTATCTGAAGAATCCGGAAATGTAATCACTAATACAGTGACTGTACCGTTTCCACAGCCGTATCCTGTGACTGTGGAAAGGAGAGTGCCGGTTGCTGTGAGAGTACCAGTCGCAAGACCTGTCACCGTTGAGGTGCCGAGGCCATACACCGTGACTGTTGAGAGGCCAGTTCCGGTCCAGGTCAATAGACCAGTTCCTTATACTGTGCGAGTCCCAGTCAGAGTTCCAGTCATCCAGAGAGTCGAAGTACCAGTCCCACGTCCATATGCAGTTCCAATCAACAGACCAGTTCCAGTGCCAGTGCCGAGACCAGTCTACATCGATACCCAAGTACCAATCGTCATCAACCAAGGAGCAACTGGAGGAGATTTCGGTTCATTGAGCGGAGGATTCAGCGGAGATTTCAGAGGAGATTCTCAAGGATTATCTAACGCTTACAATACCTACTCCCATGGCAGTTCTTCCGGTCATTCTTTCAATGAAAACAAAGTGTCTTCCCATCAATTTTCCATCAAACACTAATTGCTGCCAGTAGCGCTGTTCGTACCACTGATGCAGAAAATCAATTCCAAGATGCATCTATCAATGAGATCATGGAATGCTAATTTTTGCATTCGCTGAATACGGTAATGTAATAAAAAAAAAATAAACGTTTTAAATCCGAATTTTATTATATTTTCAATCACAATACCCTCAATCCATTAGCGTTTCGAATATAAATAAATTGGTAGATAGCTTTGACGCTATCAGAAATATCAAGTGGGTATATACACGTACGTAATCTCGTTTCCAGAGCACTTCATCATTGCAATCACGAAGCGTAAAGTGACGTCTTATTAAATTTCATTGTAGCCAAATTTAATTTCGCCAAAGGATCTTAAGGGTGTTCCACACCGGGACATTTATTAATTCGATACGTGTACACATGGAATTACACTCGTATTGAACGTGTATGGCACAGCGTGAAAGCTCAGGGTATTATCGCTTTTTTTTTTAAATAATACTCGATACAAAATAATGTAATATATCTAAATTTGTATTTAATTGACATCTGTCGATCCGTCACGGGGGCTCAAAAACAACCCCTTCGTCGGAAATATAATTATAAAGAAAATTTTTTGTGACACTAGTATACATTTCACTCGCACTTGGTATAACGTGTCGGATGCGAGTAATAAAAAACATTGTCCCTGTGGCAAAAGACATGAAGCAGACAATAAAGGACAATGGTTATTTGTAATATTTATTCTTTAGAATTTTTTAGATAAAAACAAATTACAGGCAATAAATATATTATTTATAATATGTATTCTTTTCACGTTTTTGGGCAAATACAAAAAGTTTATGATATGTAGGATTTATATTAAAAGAGTTATTCGAGAAAAATCAAAAACTTCGGATCTCAAACAGGAATAAACACAAAAATACTAAAACCAATGATAAAAAACTAACTAGATTTTTTTTGAAATAGCTGGAATTAGAAGTGAACTAAAACTAGAAGTGTTGCTAAAAGGTATAAAATCTTATTTCACGAAAATTTATTGAGATGGTAGTGATCCTCTTAATTCTTTAAGACAGTATTTTTTTGGATATTCAAGGCATTTATTTTTGTTTATAAAAAGGAGGAAAATAAATTAATTTCTATATGAAATATTTCAGTTTTAATCCAGAATATGTAAATAAAAATAAGTATAATACGAAATCTGTTATATTTGCAACACTAAAAAAAATAGGATTTTTACCCACTTTCCTTAAAATTGCAAGGTTTTATGTTTTTTATACTATAGTATATTTTCAGGACACTATCTCTTTTTTTTAATATTTTAAAGCGCATGAGGGAGTTTTATTTTTACTTGAATCAATAAATTTATGAGATGAATGATTTTCAGTTTTAATTACTTTTGTTTTATAAATGAAACGAGTAACTACGAGTATGATTAGTAGTTTCTACATTTGGATAGGGTTACTCACTACGAGTCTGACTAATCAATCTGTCGCTATAATTTCATGAAAACTTAGAGATTGTGGCAAAGGCAAAGAAGGTTTCTAACTAGAATAAACAAACCCTTATTTTCCTAAAATAAATACTTATATAGTCAAAATATAATAATTTTGTGAGTTTTAAACTAAATTCTTAAACAATAATTTATATAAAAAATATTAATTTACATTTGCATTATTTTTTTAATACTCCAAGCACTATTCTGAAAAAAAAAATATACCTTTGTCTTTACCTTCTTAATATTGGCAAAATTTCGCTCATTATTGTGTTTTTTTTAAAACATCCATCACGGCGGCTCGAAAACAAACGGGTCGCCCGAAGGGGGTCTTTCAGGGACTCTAAGCAGTCAAGATATTGGTGAATTCTTTGACGATATCTTCACTTTATTTAAAAGATGGTATATTCAAAAAATAAAAATAGTTTTTCATGATTCTCGCCAAATTATTGCGACACTAGTATACTTGTCACTCGCACTTGGTACATCATGCCGGATGCGAACGAGAAAACATTGCGTGCATCCCAACAGAAGCAAATATTGTGGCATTTATTATTTTTTTTGCAATTGCGGACAATAACGGTCAATACTTATTTATAATATTTATTCTTTAGACTTTTTTAGACAAATACAAAAAGTTTGTGACATGTAGGATTTATATTAAAATAGTTATTAAAGAAAACTAAAAAACTTGAGGTCCCCAACAGTAATAAAATTTAAAATAAATCCGTTAAAGACACATGGGAAATTATTGAATAAAAAAACAATGTTTTATTAATTTACCATTATTTATTTAGATTAAATGCTTTTTTTGTTTGTCCAAAAAATGATATTCATGCTTTAAATAATGAGAAGATAATTCCGTGATGTTGTTCGGGTAGAATAAGTGCACACATTTTATTAAAGTCCGCCATTTTGTTGCGATACGTCGGAAACGGTTCGCATAATCAATCGATTTTTCCCGCGGGTTTTGCGAATCAAATGACGCCGCGCGTCGATGTCACTCTCGGCTATAAATCACCCAGGGGGAAAATTCATTTTCCTCCGGCAATTTTTTTCGCGCACAGGCGTGTAGCTCGTCTAATAAAGATATTCGAACATTGTAAATTATTATTATCGTCGTAATCGCGTGTACTATCGCGTTATATTCAAATCTGATGGATGCGATGTCGTGTACATGAATGTACAAGAATATATTCCCGGCACATTGTAGCAGACTGTATGTTTTTTTGCACGTGTTGAGAGTGTGATCATATATCATGTTGACAGTCTATTGTAGATAGTACACAGGTACATATTTTTTTACATTAAAATACAATCATATAAACGTATGATAACGTATTTTTTTAATATATGAATGGGACCGAAAAGTATTACAAATTTCTTCGATTAGTTTTGTTATTACGGTAAATGGTTGTATTTTTATTTTAATAAGGGGGAAAGATGTCGAGGCCAACATTATAAGAAGCTATATGTTATTTCTATTCAATCAAGGAATAAAGCAGTGACAAAAATATTGGTACTTACGGGGATATTCTGAAACAAAACAAGTGCCATCAGTGGTTTAAAAAGTTTAAAAATGGAAACAGGATTCTCAAAGATGTCGCAAGAAAAGCACGACCCTAAAAATTAGATGATATTCTAAAGGAGCATATTTTTCTTCTCACCACTTTACGACACTTGAAATCTTAATACGACAACAATTATTATTATTTTCATCCACAATTTGCTATAATCCATAGGTTTTTTATATGCCATAACCAAAAAGTATAGCCCTAGTGGAAAACATTATTTTTTATACCATTTATATCTATTTAATTTCAAAAATTTCTCCACACCTTCTTTACGAAACTAGATTTCCTAAGCACATCTCTACGCTTTTCACTATGTATCTGCAAAAGCATACACTTATAATCAGAATTGTTATAGAAAGTCTAGCTATGTTTTTTTACATTCGAATTCTCAAAAACTTCTCGGTAGCTTATCTCTATAGCGTAAAACAATTTGTTTCGTCCATTAGGAGGACCGAAAAGTATTAAAAATTTCTTCGATGAGCTCATTCACAGTTATTTTTTTTTACCAAGGGGAAAAGAAGTCAAGACCAACATTAGGAGCACATCTACGTCATTGTATGCTATTTTTATTCGATCAAGGGATAAAAGAAAACGAAGCAGTGAAGAAAAATACCAATAAAAGGATATACTGAATCTAAACAAGTGTCATCAATAATCGCAAAGATGTCGCACTAAAAGGACGACCCCAAAAATAGATGATGATATCCTGAAAACGATGGTGGATTCAGATCTTCGTTAAACAATTGAAGAATCATCATTGAAGATTGGCTGTCCATGGTCTACAGTTCAGAGCAATCGTCGTCACATAGAAAAATTGTGCAGACAAAAAATTTGGGTTCCTTATGAATTGGCGTACCATAATGTCATTTGTCTCGGTATGAAGCCGATCGGTTTTTGCGGCGAATTGGTGCTATATAATAATCCTGTACAAAATAAACAATTGCTTTCTTTTAGAGAAGTATAGGATCTGACCCTTCGACCATCACTAACAATAAAGAAGGTCCTTTTAAAGGATTTTTCTGGAATGAATTGCTAAAACCTGGTCATATCATTACAGCGATAGTGGATTGTGAACAACTCAAGCAGATGTAACAAAAGCTCAAAAAAAAAACAATCTGTTCTGGTCAATAATAAAAAAGGATCCTTTAACACGATGTTATAAATCGACCACCATTTATCAAAAACTTATTTTTATTCCTAACGCTCTTTAAATAAACGTGCAAAACAAGACAATTTTGAAGAAATGGAAAGCTGTCGTATTGTGGAAACCAAGACAATAGAATTCGGGATGTCAATAGAATCCCAGAAGCTAATGTTCCACAAAGCCCTCTAAGATGAACACCAATGACGATATTTCGGTATTTCCCAACTGAGGGATACCGGAGGGGGGGGGGTGCAAGCTAAGACTAAACAAGAACCACGGCCATCGCAAGTCATACTGATCTACCACCTACAATAATCGTTATATAGATTTAAGTGCTTCTTTAGCTATGTATTTTGCAAAATTCTTAGGTTGTTTTACCCTGCTGCGCGTACATACTCGTTTCCTGAAGGCCTGTCTGTTGACCTACTAATCACGTCAAAGGTCTGGCAAAACGCATGCTTTAGAATAACCACGTAGAGGTATCAGTATTCTTTGCATCTCTGTCACCAAGTAGCAATTATTAGAGATGCGACTATCAGGGTTGGTTGACCCGGCTGCCTAGCCATTCAGAGGCAAATGCCGGGATAGTTCCTTGAGCCGTTTTCCATCATATTTCCGCTTCCTACAAGCTCGTTCCGTTCTTAGTTCCCAGGCCGTAGCGGTAACGAGGAAACTTGTACGGATGGAAGCAATGCCGCACCCGGTGGCTGTTTTAGACTATCGCTAAGGCGTGCAATGTTGGCCTGCTGGCCCAAAGAGGGGCCTGTCCCTCCGGAAAGCTAGTGGGTCAACGTGCACCTGGATTACGTAGCCAACTAATGTTGTTCTTGGCGTGCTCCGAAATGGCGGAGGAAACTCCACCACGACGAGCATGCGAAGAATGGCAAAGTAAAAGCCATACGAAATCATCATCATCACATCTTTTGTGTTTTAACATTGCGTAGTTAAGAATAAAGAATTTAATGTCCTTGTGTATAAGACCAAATGGGATGTAAATCAGAATTGAAGCGCGTTGCCACTTCTACTTTTATAGCTCATTTATATTTCAAAGGAACCCACATCTTGAAGAATTAATAGACCACAAGGATGCAATAAAACAATAAATATTGGGAGTCAACAGTGACTATTGTGTCTTCAGGGAATAAAGAAGAGCAATATGGAGTAATTGCAACCGGAAAATTCCAAAAGGGTTGTAAAACCAAAGCATACAAGGACGGTCATCAAAGATATTTATGGACGAGTGAACATTCTAGAATGAATTAATTAACAATATTGAAGAACTGCCCCCTTTGACGCCCTACTCCGTCGAATCGGAAACCGACTACGCCTTGAGATCGAGTGGTGATAGTTGATCAACAGTTAAATACCTTTACAGTAGTAATTTTCATTAGAGAAGAGTTCAAGTCTTACTCTCATATTTAGATCATCTCTTCGTAAGCAAAGAAAACTTTGTTTCGAATCCAGTGCCAAAGGAAACTTTGGGAACCTCTACTTCAACATTCAGTACCAAACGAATCTTCGAGAACCTTCTGTCGCCGTACCAAGAATATTTTCTTCATCCGAACAGAGATAAACCTATCGAACTGACGACACCAGTATCACTTCGATCAACATCATTGTCAAAACAGAGCGTGTTTAACTTTAATATCAATATTCGAAACGATCGTCAACTACTGGACGATCATAATTTGGCGCCAGCGATCGGGTACCTTTTTGATACTCGAGCCCGTGTGCCTTAACAATTTGGTGGCAGGGATGGAATGCCATTTTTTGGTACGACGATAACGCGAGGCCTCATGCTGATTATTCACCGGATCTCGCGCAGTCGGATTACTACCTTTACAGATCGTTAGAGTATACATTAAGAGGTAAAAAAAAAAAATAATGTTGTAGAAGTGAAAACGCACTTGGAAAAGTTTTTCAATGAAAAATCGAAGGATTTTTTTTAAAAGATTATTGTTACGCTGGCAGAGTGCTGGAAAATGATGGAAATCATATTGTTGATTAGTATTTAAGATTTTTTTAATAAATAACTAAATAAAATCAGCATTAATTGTATATAAACGATGTTCCGGGATATGGTATCATAATTAATTGGCTTTATCTCACGCTTCCAGGAAAATTTCATTTTCCGTTTATCGCTCCTCCCTCCTCGGATAATATTAAATACAATTCTCAAGACACTGTCGCGACGTCAGTCGCCGTATCGATTCGTTTATAAATACACCCGAAAGGCTTCTTTCAGCCAATAATTAATTGCCTAATATTATTTTCGCACGTGAAATATTAAGGCGAAACGAATTGTTTTTTGCCGCGATGGATATTCAAATTTAATGTGTGTGCGATAATGGTGTACGCGGAGATCGTCAAAAATTTCAAAGGGATGAAAATGAAATGCAATACAATGAGCCTTCCATTATATACGCAATGAATATAAAAAATATACAAAGGAAGCTGTTCACTAGCAAAACGAATACTGATCGGCCGATATTGCGAGAGAGAAAAAAAAATAATCGCATGATCTGTGTTTTACGACGGGACGATGGAAAGGAATAAAAACCTCGTAAATTTTTAGGGATACAGCGTGAGCAGAAAAAACGTAATGAATGTAAATAATATCAATTTAGAAGATATTTAAAACATAAAGCTGAAAAAATGACAATAAAAGCCAGAAAATGTTACTCATATCAAACTTTGATGAATACATGAAGGAGAATGTTGTTAATCAGCAAGTGATAACCCTAGTACAAAAGCATCTGGTATCCCTAATAATCTTCTGTTCCAAGAATAAAGATTTTAGACATGGTATAATTTGTGGATATAGTTTGAAACGAATATTCGGGATAGCAATTTAAGCACGCTTTTAAAAGAAAACCTCATCAATCTATCGTCAGACGACACTCTCATAGATCATTTTTGTTCATCCTTATCAAGACCTCAGTTTTGGCTTTCCATAAAAAGTAAATACCCTTTGCTTAGTTAAAAGGAAATGAAAATTTTGATTTAAATCCACAGCTTATTATTGTGAAAAAGCTTTTTTATTTATCACAGCCATGAAAATTAGGAAAACCACACTAGTAATGAGTAATGCTAAAAGATTTAAATTATTTAAACTGTTAATTTGATTAAATTATATTATAATATTTTTATTTTGACATTTTTTGTTTATTAGTAAAGCTAATATAATTTGATTACAATTAATAGTTTTTTTTATAAAACATGAAAATCGTTGAATTTCGGTGACGTAAAAGTAAAACAATAAAGGAACTGTTTATAAACTTTAGCTATCCATTATTAACAGGGAAGGATTACTTTAAAGGGCACGGAAATAAGCGGTTTCTTAAAAAAATTATGAATGGGGATAAGAAGTGTGTTTTCTTTACACCATGCCACTGAGAAAAAATTAAGACTTTCTTCAAATTAGGTATCTATCATTGACTGAAAAGGCTTCTACTATTTTATTTGTTGAGATTTTTTGGAAATTATTAAAACAGCAGAGGTGTATTGTGCTGAAATATTAGGATTCAAGGAGGTTCTGTTAAAAATACGATTAGTTTTAAAATCCAATCAAAGATAATTTTTCTAGAATGATAAATGAAGACGAAACGCAGCTAGGATTACGAAAGCAAGATAAGAGAGCCAGATTAAAAAAAAATACCATATTAACTTTCAGATTATCACTTTTTTTGATAGAGGTAAAAATAAATCTCTTTTCTGTGGAGAAAGATTATAGAAAACAATAAAATATATATTTAACAGAATATCATTTAACAGTTTTTGTTTAAATAAACTCTTCATTCCAATAAGCTATTTCTTTCTGTAGAAAGAAATAGCTTATTTTTCTGTAGAAAGAAATAATTTTACTTCTTCTGTAGAAAGAAAAAATTATTGTAGATTCAATCTAATAAAATAAGATAGTAAAAAATATAAAATGTCGTCTTGCAAAAACCGTATTTCATATTCCATTTTCAAAATCAGTATCATTAATTTTAGGTATCAGTTTGATGATATAAGTAAGAGACTGAGCTAAGTTAGTACACGGATAGGTTAATCTCCCGGCAAAGTTAGGGAGTGAATTCAGGGAATTCCATATAACACTGGCTAGGGGGGAAAAAAGTATGAGAGTCTCATTGCCCCCATATATTACTAGAACCTTTATCGAACTTTTATATGGCTGAGTGCCACTTTTCTGATCATCAAATAAAATAATAAGAATAAAATGCAATAAAAGATATTTCCATGTATTTTTTTGATCCCCTAGAACAGGGATTGCGAATCTTTTTCCCAAGTGGGTCAAATTTGATATGTTTTTTTATTAAATCCATGTGGCGGGTCACATAGGTTGAGTATTTAAAACATTAATAATTAAAGGCTTACAAGTTTTATAAACATTAAAATTTATAAACAAAATTATCGCTATTAACTCTAATCACACTCTAGCTCTTTAAAGATGTGGCGACATCTAGTGATATTAGTAGCAAATTAAAAATCTTTTTTTTTATTATTAAATGAAGGTTTTTTACAATATTTATTTGCCCTGCTTTCACACTTTTCCATTTTTTTTAAAAATGCATTTGAAGACTCGATAATGAGTATTCATATGAAGGCTATTTTTTAAATCAACGTTTTTTTAAAAATATTTATTACATCAACGAACACTCATACAATAATCCCCCACCATAACACAAATATCAAATTTTTCTTTTCCTGCTAAAAAAATGATATATTTTATGTTGGTAAATTAAATTTAAAGTCTACAAATCACAAATCATAATCATATCTTAATAGAGATTTAAAAAAAGCTTTATATTTGATGAACATAAATTTCACCATCAATTCGAATCCAAGATAGAGAAATTATTTGAGAGACCTCAAACACCCTGGTCAAACAGTGAAAGATTAAAACTACAGAATTATAAGCTTTCAACATAGACTTATGTGGTGAACATTGCATCAGATTACTCTTCAGGTCAATGAAACACAGCTTCAGAAATAAACAATTTCATAACTCCGATGAAAAAAGTTTTACTCGAATAGTTAATTTAATTCTAAACCAGCTAGGTTTAATAATAAAAAATAGTATAATATCTATAATAGCTCTAAAAACCCTATAATTATTCGATTAATAAATAAAATGAGTGAAATAAAAATTGTCAATTTCTAAAAAAGTGCTTATTTATGATTGCCATTTGATTAATTGTTACTCTATTTTTTTATTAATAATTATTTATACTTTTTAACCATCCCGTAGATTAAATACCCATCATCGCAATAATATTGACTCATTCGGATATGCTAAGTGGCGTAGCCTCCGAGCCGGCGCCTCGCCACTCGAAAACTGAACGATAAATCGCCGGAAACGCACTTTTTCATACTGGCACACTCTCAAAACGAGCACTCAACTGTAAATTTTTTGCGGTGTTACAAAAATTTAATATAAAATTTCGCAGGTTACAGATATTCGGGAACGAGGGGGAACGGCGCAAGGGAGGCGAGTGTGGGAAGCGACCGGTTTCGGGTTCTGCTTACACAACAGAAAGCGAGGGGGCATCAACTTAAAATAATAATAAAAAAAAACTTGTAAAAGTGGGTGCTAATGTGCTCATATAAGGTGTCAGCACGAAGCTTCCGATGCCGGTTTATTACTGGGGAAATTTACATATTTCTCGCATTTACATTATGTGTTAAATTTATTTTTGGTTTGAGTAAAATTGGAATAGAAATTTTCTTTCGCACGTATAATTGAAAAATATAACAAGTATTTGAAATAAAAAATATCCTATGAAATGTATCAAAGATGCTATCATCATCATCACAGGTGCAACAGCCCTATTGTAGAGCCCTGGCCTTATCCAACACCCTTCTTCATTTTATCCGGTCTGCTGCTACGTCGCTTCATCTTCCGGTAAGTTTCAATGATGCAGTATCTCTCTGTGCATAGACTTCTTTCCTGTGTGCACAGAAAGGGTTGTTAACCATAAGCCTTTTCGGCAGTTGACTGTCCCCCATCCTTGACACTCTCAGTCGTCGAATACGGCTCCAAACATTCGTCTCAAAATCCTCATATCTAGTATATCCAGTTGTCTTTCATCTTGTTATGTCAAAGCCCAATATTCAGACCTGTATATTAGGATGGGCCTGAGGAGGGTCATGCAAAGCTTCAGCCAGTCCAACCATCTCAGCCTTAGCCTTCCTTCTCTATGGGAACAGGAAGGCTTGTTAACCCATAAACCTTTTCGGCGGCTAACTGTCCTGAATCCTTGAAATGTGACCGGCTCAGTATAGATCATACTGATCCATGTATAGTCGGTACAGATCCTCATTGCTTCGAATACGGCTCCAAATATTCGTCTCAGATCTCTCCTCTCTAGGATGTCCAGTTATCGCTCAACTTGTTTTGTCAAAGTCCAACATTCAGATCTGTATGTTAGGATTACCCTGATGAGGGTCTTGTAGAGCTTCACTTTAGTCTTTTTTGAAAGGAAGCTCGGTCGTAGATGCTTTTGAAGTCCAAAGTAGCACCGGTTTGCCAGCATGGTTCTGTTTCGTACTTCCAGATTGGTTTCATTGTTATTTGTGATAAGTAAGCACACAGTCCAACCACCTTAGCCTTGGTCTTCCTTTCCTCCGGGGATAGGAAAGCTTATTAACCAAGCCTTTTCGACGGCTGACTGTCCCTTCACTGACTGTCCCTTCACTGGCACTTCAGACATGCCATTTCCTGTTCCATATATATGTCTGGAAATCCTTTTCTCCGGGATATCGAATTGTCGCTCATCTTAATAAGTCAAATCCCTGATGAAGACCATCTAAAGCTTGAGTTACTTGAGGGAAATCTTGACTGTAGATGCTGTTAAAATCTAAAGTATCATTGGTTTGTTAGCATGAATCTTTTTCGAACATTGGTTTCATCCTCAAAGCTGTTCTTCTCGACTCACAGGGGTTTAAGGATTCGTCCTTGGCACATGTGCATGTATATTGTATTGATCTAGTTGATCTTCAGACCCATGCCAATTATCACTCTCATTGGCATGAAGAAAAATAAATAGATGTAAAATGCTAAATGTGAAAGATATTCACATTCATACAAGAATGCATAGTGTTGTAGATATACAACTAATAGTTTTATAACGTCGAATGAAAGATGAAAGATAATTCGTCATTGGCATGCATGTTGTCTTGGTCTCGTTGATCTTCTCTCCAGGATATCTAATTATGGCTCATCTTGTTTAGTCAAATCCTTAATGAAGATCATGCTAAGCTTGACTTATGTCATCTTTAAAAGAAGTTTTGACTGTATATGCCGTTGTAGGATCTTCTTCGTACTTCCATATTGGTTTCATTATTATTTGTACTAAGTGAGCCGAGATATGTGAATTCCTGAACGGCCTCGAAGCTGTACTCTTCGACTCTCAAGGGTTTGTCCTTGGCATATGGACAAGTATTTTGTCTTGGACTCGTTGATTCATTAGTTATAATTATTATTATTTGACCCTGAGGTAGGTCTTGGCCACCTGGAGGACACCTTTGTCTCAACCATGATGTCATGACTATGACGGACGTTCTCCAGGTTATCTTGGCTCTTCGAATACGGGTCAGGTCTAAATCCATAAGTCCGGGAACCGAGCTGTCACGTACCAAGAACTGGCCAGAAGCTGCTACGATTTATTAAGAATGGTGCCAGTTGTTTCCACCAAAGTGTCTCTTATTAGACCTTCGAATGCTATGTTAAACAACAAACATATAAAATCCGCAGACTACAGTGTGTCTCAAATTCTTCAGATAATTCTGACAGTATATTTCTGAAGAAAATAATTTCAATTTATATCAAAGACATAAGTAATTTTAACCGATCCGTCACGGTGGCTTAAAAAAAACTGCGTCGTTCGAAGAAGGGTCTATATATAACATAAAAAGACCCCAAGCATTTCAAGTCAAGATATTAATAAATTCTTTCTAAGATAATTCTAAGAAAAAAGCAGTTATTTGTGGTACGCTTCATAATTTAGCGATAAACCAACTGTAGATTGTGAGGTATTGTCTCTCTTGCCAACTTCCTTGTCTTTTGGCGTGTATTTTGTTAGAATAATGCATTAAAAATGTCGTCATCGAAGTTGGAAGGACCCTTGGTTCATTTTTCAAAGACTCATCTCCAGAACGAAGTTTTTTAAACCAATTATCAATTTTTAAATGCCTCTAGCACTAGTGTCTTTAATTCTCAAAGCATGACATGACGAATATGCACTTCTTGATTCTCCAGTTTAAGAGTTTGGAATAACACCACACTAAATAGCTGTCGAATGACAGACGAGCCACTTGTCTGTCTAGTGAAAAAAAAATCCACTTATCGGGTGATTTACTGCGAGTAAATCCAAACAATAGAAACTGTTTACCTGAATCCGAAGTTGTTTATGGCTCAAATTAATATTTTTTTTGCTCCCAAAAATAGTGGACAGAAGATATAATCTATTTTTTTAACATATAAATATTAAACTGATGTTTTATCTGTCATATAAATTATTAAAGGGCAAACATTCCGAATCTAATAAATACAATAAAACTTTCATAACTTGCTAAATAAATTCAACAATTCATTTTTTCCATAAATGTTGAATGCCTCATAAAAAATAAACCACTTAAGATGAAAACAGCATCTTTACGCTATATTATGGCGTCTAATATAATATTTATGTCTGCGAACAAAACACGAACGCAATGTCATATTTTCCGATTGCCCGTCAAATAATAATGCCAAAAATGAGAAAATATTCTTCACAATTTAAATAATTCATCCGCCCCCGTTCTCCCTCTGTACTACAAAATAAAAGCATCCATTAATTTTGATAAATATTACAGTAATCTTAATTTTACAACGGGCCCCTAAAATAATAAAATATGTTTATTGCGGATCCCACGAACTTTCCATTAAAACGCAAATTGATTTATGAGCATAGTAAATTTTAACGACATGTACTGTCTACACTCGGCTTTATTGTTACTCAGTATGATGAATATTTGATTCGTGCACACAGATTACGTCTACGCGAAGATCGGTCCGCTATAAAAATATTCTGTTAAATATCCGTTCTTCTTTTCGCATTATGTCATTGTGCGAAATGTGCCGAATCAGATAACGTAGTCCATATCCACCGCCATCATATTAAGCGATTTTCCAAGAATTTTCCGGCGACCGAAATCGATTACGTTGTGACCTCACGCATGAGACGATGATCTTTCACCGGGAAATTTTTCGACACAGATGAAAGAGTCCAATATTAAATAATGAAAATATCTCTTTTTCATTTTTTTTTCTCCTCATCTTTGACGCGTAGGAATTAAATTAATGTTGCTGTTATTGCAAAGAATAACGCTTTCCGCTGTTTGAAAGAGTGTTGGCACAGTTTGCGGAATAATACAGTTTTCAATTACGCGGGCAAATAATATTTTCTATTCAACGAGAGGGGAAATATGTGAATGAGCACCCCCAAGTTTTTAAAAGCATTCCCCAACAAACTTGTAGTAATATCAAAGATTTAAGTATGTTAGTTAAAAGTTGGAAATTTCTTAATACATATTAATGTTGGGATACGTAGAGTGCCGGATGAATTTTTGGAGATAAATTACGTATGAAACTTTACACGAATTATGCTATCAGGAACTAATAGCAAAAATAATTGTTTTAATCGTCAAATGAATAATTTATCTACCAAGGGGAACGATGTCAAGGCCAACAATAAAAAAAGCACACTTACGTGGTTGTATGTTATTTTGTTCGATCAAGGAATGAAGGCAAACGAAGCAGTGAAAAAAATTACCGATGCTGACAGGGATATTTTCAAACTAAACAGTTTAAAAATGAAAATAGGAATCCTAAAGATATCGCACGAAAAGGACGACCCCAAAAATTAGATGATGATATCCTGATGACGATGGAGGATTTAGATCCTCGTAAAACAATTGAGAAATTATCATTGAAGATTGGCTGTTCATGGACTACGATTCAGGATCATCTTCGTTGTATAGTAAATTGACGGAGAGGGCGCTCGATCAAGGGCGTACCATTTGCGCGTCTCTTTTGTCTCGGTATGAAGCTGATTCGTCTTTGCGGCATATTGTAACTAGAGATGAGAAGTGTAATGGCAAATAGCAATGGCAAGGAATTTGGCTGCTATACAATAATCCTGTACGAAAAAAATAATAGCTTTTTTCCAGACAAGTCCATCTTCCGACCCCTTAACTATCACTAACGATAAAGAAGGTAATTTTAAAGATTTTTTTTGGAATTATATACCATGAATTGCTTGAACCTGGTCAGACCGTTACAACGACAGGGTATTGTGAACAACTTAAGCAAATAAAACAAGAGCTCATAAAAAAACGATCTGTTTTAGTCAATAACAAAAAAGGATCCCTCAACACGACAACGCTACAAAAATATCACAGGGAAAAATCAGGGAGCTTGGATTGGAACATTTAAATCATCCACCCTATTCACTGGATCTCGCGCCATCAGATTACTACATTTTCAGATCGTTAGAGCATTTATTAAGAGGTAAAAAAAAATGTTAGAGAAGTGAAAACGCATGGAAAAATTTTTCAATGAAAATTCGAAGGTATTTTTTTTAAAAGCGAATCGAACAACTGCCTTTACGCTGAGAAAAAGTGTTTTAAAATGATGTGAATTATTTTGTTAATTGGTATTTAACCTCTTTTACTGAAATCACGAGTGACACTCGTGGTCGTATGTTGTGTGCGTATCCGGCGACCACTATGCTCGTTGTAAATTTCGATGCGCAATATTTTTATCATTATTTTTTAACATTAATTTTTTTAACGAAAAACGAACGGCCAAACATTATATTTTAACAATTATAAAATAATGAAATCAGGTAAACATCGCGAGTGCGTGCGTAATGCGTTTGACAGTGAATGACGTGAATGACGAATTAAAAGGATATCGGAAAAAATCTTTTAAATGTTCGACATTGCTATTTTAATTCATATGTATTGTACTCGAAGATATCTAAAGAAAAAGGAAAGGAATATGCTTTCTTTCGTTTGGATGTACCCGAGCAAATGTTGTTAAGTATCACCATACCATGAAGTATATCGCAGGGATAGGGCTGGGCGTGGAGGCGGCGTCTTATTGGCAGT
>JAGXCT010034415.1:0-20510 GCA_022495035.1 Philopotamus ludificatus
TAGTAGTTTTTTTAGGATTGAATGCTATAAAGCTTATTTTACCCTTGAATGCAACGGTAGACTTGGCAGCGGCTAAATTTTCTTCCGAGACATAATTTTCCAAAAAAATATTGTTAAGGTAGACAAGAAAATTTCTGACTTTTCGTGTTTTTATCTTCAAGTCCGCACTTCTATCTGTTATTGTTTCAAGGTGTATTGACCAGAACATTAAGAAGAATCGCTTGCGAGTAAATATTTTACTGAAAAAGGTTATTCTTGAACAAAAATCGATCCATTTCTTTTTACATTCCAGATGACAAAAGAATGGTCATATGATAAAACAGAACATGCAATTGCTTCAAACAAAAAAAATACCAGGACAGCTATTTACACTTAAAAAAACTGCCCGAGAAAAGGATATAGGAGCTGGTGGAAAAAAAACTAATGTCCAATACGTCTGGGCATAGGAGTTCAAAGGGTTAAATATTTTTTATTGCAATAGAAATTTATTCTATGCAATAGAATGCATGTCTAAAAAAATCAATGACGGAAATGGCATGTAATCATTCAGATTCAACTAACGATAATGACAAGGAATTTCGTTATTGCCTATAATTTACCGTTATTATATAATAATACAAAAACCAAATGGATTCATATATTCCGACATAGTCTTGGGAATTATTTATTAATAATAATTTCTCTGAATATTTCTTATTAGTCGATATATACAGTTTATATTTTGGATAAAACGTCGATTTTTTACGTATTTTCATCGTCGAAAAGTTAAAAAAAGGTTCGCAGAAGGCCATCAAATATTTCACCGTTAATATAATTATTTCACAGCAAAAGAATCTATATATTTTTCGATCACACCTTGTATATACTGCAGGTGTCTTCATTGATTTCAATTCCAAGGAGCATTTGTTTCGATACCCCATCCTAATTCCATTAACGACCTAATAGCTCCGAGGCGCCTTTGTAGCGTCGCCGGGGACGCCCCGCGTCTAATTCGCAAAGTTTCGATTCGTCACGCCTTGCTTCCCAGGCGATCATCACGCCATTGTGCAAACTTCCGCGATAAATATTAATTTCGTCACGTACCAAAGACACCTTACGATAGCGCTGGGAACTGGATGATCGAAACCCTCTCGGCGCCGGAGATTGAAAGCCCCTGGCGAAAATCACTGATTGAAATCAGGGGCCATCGATCTACTGCAACTTTGAAACGTGTTAACAACGACAGACGCCAATGAAAAATTTAACGGCATTAAAACCCCCTAAACAAATTGAAACAATATTTATTTTATTTAGCATATCGATCCATCTCAGCAATAGCAAGATTAGTTTTACTGAGATAATATTTGAGAATCGCTTTTAATATAATATTTTATGCTCAATCAATCATTAACTCGTTAGAAATTTAGGTAAAGTATTTTTTTAATGCGTCTAACAAGTTGATTTTTAATAATTCCTATTTACGTTAGATACTCCATTAACTATTTAAGTATAATCACCGAAAAAGATGGTGAAAAATGGAAAGCTTTAGCAAACTAATGAAAGGTTGGATATTTTGTAAACAAAAATAAAATATCAATGATTTTTTTTATTAACGAGCTTAAAATTTAAGTGTTGCTGAATTATTTTAGTTAATTTTAAAATCTTATTTATATACAAAAAAATTAATAAGATCATTCTACATATCAACGACTGAAAAAGTCTTGTACACATTATGTTTAAGATGAATTTATATAAATAATTATTATTACTATTCATATGATCAATTTTAATTTTATTATTTGCGTTATTAAACATATAAAAGCTAAGCCGAAAAATAATGACTATAATACATAGTAACATTTGGTAATATCATTTTTTTTCTTTGTTAAAAATATCAGGTCCAGAGAAAATAAGATCTATTTAAGACTTTTTTGTTATTTTTATTCAAAAAAGAATTGGAGCCAAAAAAAGCTCCGATAAGAAATAAACGATCAACTAGGATCAGGAAGGGCTCGATAACTAAACGATGCTGCTTTAAACCAAGTTGTGCCGATGGGGTCTATTTGGGACACCAAGTTTTAGATTTTTCTCAAATAACTTTTTTTTAATATAAGACCTAAAACAAATGTCTCAAACTTTTTGTATTGGCCTAAAAGAGTCTAAAGAATAAATATTATTAAAAACATTGATTTTTATTGTCGGCGGGCGCGTTGTTTTTCTCTCACTCGCATTCGGTACGATGTGGCAAGTGCGAGTAAAACGTACTAGTGATACGTGCCGCAAGAATTCGGTTAGCAGCGTGTGCTCAATCTGTGACGAGACATCACTGAGTGCACACGTTATTTACGCGTCATATTGATAAGTTAAACAGTCCAACATATTAACTTAATTATGAATCATTCCAATTTTCTTCGAATTAAGTACCAGTTTCAATTCTTCGACCATCATTAGCCTAGAAAAAGATAATTCTTTGTGTTCAGTATAATATATAAGGCGTAATTCATAACGAATTATTAAAGCATGGACCAAAAGTTAAAGCTGAAGTTTTATTGTGTTTAATTAGAAAAATTAAAATACTTAAAAAGCGATCAGAATTACACAAGAAAAAAATTAGGGAAATGGATTTAGACATTTTACAGCATCTATCTTATTCACTGGATATTGCGCCTTCATATTATTATCTTTTCAAATCTTTAGAGCATTCATTTACATACTTTTAAAAAAAATTACATTACTAGAAAATGTAAAAGAACACATGGATTCATGTTTTGATTAAAAAACTTTAACAATTTTACAAGAGATGTTTCAAAAAATACTCTGGACTCTGTAGAAAGATAATAGAGAACAATGGAAATTGTATTACATTTTTATTAAAACAATTTCAACATTTTTCAACATTCAAACAATGAATAGTCTAAATTAAAGTAATTTAATTTTAAAAAAATCTGAATATGATAATCAATACTTTCGATTGAATTTTACTGGTTTTTTACTTCATTGAATATTACAAACGTTTTTCTGCTGCTCGAGGGTTGAAATAATTCGCTAAAGCAATTTGAGAAAAAATCGTATTATTACATTCAGCTTAAAGTTTCTCCATCACGGACATTTCACTCAACATTATTAACAAGCCAATTAAATATTCAGATTGTATATCGGGCCTGGGGGCGAAAGCACGAACCAGGAATGTTTGTTCTGTAATCCAATCGTCGTCCTTGGAGTGCTTCGACCTTCGTCTCGGATATCTCCGGTTTCTTTGATCCTCCATTAAAAACGACCACAATATTTGTCCAATAACAATTATATGTATATATAAAAGCTGTAATTAATCAGAAAAATGTTCCCAGTCATAGTTTCAGCAATGGTGCAAATATTTACATAGAGCCCTGAGATGGCACTATTTGCCAAAACTTGATATCGCAATGTTTGTCCGCTTCTAATTAATACTGTATCATATAGAAACATATTATTAATTATTCTTTTATATTTTTTTTTAATTTGCATATATTTCAGCATCCGCTCTAGAAAAAAAAATCAGGTAATTTACCGTATTTTTTCGCACTCGACCGTAAATTTTCAGCCATTTCAATAGCCCGTCGATTCTCAATAGCTCTATCAAAACTCCACTCAAACGGAATATTAAGAGTCGTATCGATGCCATGGTATATACGGCCATAATAGTATCGATACCTATCATACTACAATAAATTTTAAAATCGACTCTGCCAAGTGTTTGTTTTCGATAACATATTGAACAATGTCGGTTTAAAATCCCCTTCCTCTCTAAATACACAAGTACACAAAGTGTCCAACGAGGCGTAATGACACTTCAGCTGAAACAAGCCGAAGGCGTCCCAATGAAAAGCTCACCCGCTCTAGAACCAAAAGAGTGTGTAGTGTATATATGCTTTCGTGATGCCGATGTAAACAGTTTTAATACTCAAAAGGAAAAACTTTACAGGAAAATACCATATTTTTCTCTTCAATGTGGCTAAAATTTAAGTTTAAAAATGTCATGCTTTCAAAATACAATTCGCGAAATTGTCACGAACCGTTTCACCTGTGGGAAATGTCGCGTTGTTATTAAAAAAAATCACATGACATTGACATTAAATTTTCTTTTGATAATATTTCGCTTTTAAATATTAAGCATGTGTGTATTTTTAAATATTTTCAATCAATAAACCGTCGCTAATGATTTCTTAGAAACATATTAAAAAAAAACAACTCTGAATAATGCTTATAAATATTATTACATAATACATCCTTTATCAACATATATTATATTGTTTGTGACATAGGGTATGAAATTCGTTTCATACTTAATTTATTTTATTCCGAGTTATTTACATGTTGTATTATTTAATATTCTTCACATGAAAGAAAATCGTCAAGGTTTTTTATAATATCATTATTATTTAATTTATATTTTTTCTTTATTAAATAAAACACGGTTTTATTATCTTGTATATTTAAGTAATATAAAAGATATGATAATTCAATTGAAAAAATAATAATATGAGACAAATCTAGTGTTTTCTTTTGTATTACTATTATATAATATTTTATTTCATCCATTTATCAAATTAAAAGCCTTTTAATGTCTGTTTTGATTTAAATTACTTTCAGCATATCTACAATATTCTGTCATTTCTAAAAACGTGATATTAAAAGCAAAAAAGGCATTTTAAAAATCAATAACGATCAATGAGTATATATTCTGTTTAAAGAGAATAATTTTATTTTCATTTTAGATTGTCATAAAGCAGCTTCTATATCATTAATATTATAAGAAAATATCAAACACGTGGGTTTAATTCCATGAGGGTATTAATGCCTAAATAATAAATTCTAATGAATAATAAACAATTAACATATGAACGTCTTCGCTTCATTTTCTCTGAGCCATTTTCCGATCTAATCCGTTATTATTCTATTAAATTACGAACAATACACTTTTCGGGACGAATTTTATTTTCGGATAATGCTAAAAACAATTAGAGATCTAGTGATTTTTTTTAAGGATCCTTAAAGGTCCATTTTTAATATTCATAATTATAAATAATAACTTTGCAAAGGGAATTTCAGGAACAAAGAAAGGTCCATTATTCAATAAAAAAAATCTCATAACGATAATCAACTGCAATAAATTCATGAATGGAAAGGCAATGGACTAAACTCTATGCCAACTCATTGAGTAAGCGCGTAGTTAGGATTTTTGAGAGTTTTATGATTCAAATAATTGAACAAACTTACCTGGACATGTTTAAAAGAAAAACAAACACCATTACTGCAATCGCTGAAAAATCGCAGGAGTCAACAATAGAGACACGTAGGAAAGAAAATAAAACATACTATAGTCGAGACTAATTGACTAATTAAATTGAGTTGACTGCTGAACACTACTTTAAATAATTCAGATTCTATAAAGGATCTCTAAGCCATCATAATCGTAATCTTTTTTAATCGTAAAATGTTTGCTTAAATTAAATAATTAACATATAGTAATGGGTAGTATTTTATATTAAATTATCAATTAGCAAGAGTTGTTATTGAAAGCTCACGGTAAAAGAAATTTCATGCTCATTACTAATTAAATATAAATTTATTATTTTAATCCATTGGAATAGAATATTCATCTGTAGTAATTGATCGCAAAAGCTTGTGCTGAAGCTTTCGTGCTTATTTTTTATTTAAATGTCTGATCTTGTACGTCACTACAATCTGTAAGGATAATGTAAGTAAACACGACTCGGTCAATTTACTAATCGGATATGTTAACCTTCCGGAGAAATCTATGAATTCTTTATGGCACTGGTCGAGAGAAATAAAAGTCCCTTCATTATCTTTTAAAAACATATCAAATATTTTATGAGTAGTTGGCGATTTGGAAATAACTGTAGTGTCATCAATCCATACTCAAATAAATAAAATAAAATAACGTAAGTTAAGCGCAAAACTTTCACATAATTTTAAAAATAACCTATATAGACATTTCAGCTTTTTTCTATTTAGAATTTTAGTAAGATCTCTTATTCATATAGTTCTGTTTTTAAATTGAACATACGAATTACTATTTCTAAGATAAAGGTAAGTTTTTTAAACGCCATAAATATTATTACTATGTGGTGATACTAGTATACCAAAAAAATCCCTAATTTTCAGGAATTTTTCAGGCTAAACACGAGATTTTGAGTCTTTATTCTACGGCAAAAATACACAAGATAAACTAACCATCGCGAATGAAAGTTAATTCGTCGCCTTTTATATTATCTGCCTACTTCAGAAAAATTATTTTGAGATCGATTCATCATTATTTAAATGGATTTTTTTATTACGTTAATGATGCGTCCTTCGATCCGAAGGGGGTCTATATATAATATAAAATTGACCTCAAGCATTTCAAGTCAAGATATTGATGAATTCTTTATCAATAACTTAACATTAATTTTAAAATAATTAAAAGTCCGAAACTCTTAACAAGAGCTTTCAAAAAAATACGCCACCGATAGATTGACCGTCAAATTTTGGCGGCACGTGTCATTAGTGTACGTTTCACTCGTACTGGACACATTGTACTAGGTGCGAGCAAGACAAAGCATAGCGCCCGTGGCTACTGATGCGAATATTGTTGTTTTTATTTTGTAAATGGGGACGATAAAGGTCAGTAAATATTTATAATATTTGTTCTTTAGATTTTTTTAGACTTTCGACAAATACAATTTTTTTATTTATTTTAAAATAATTATCGAGAAAAATGAAAAAATTGGGCTACCGAATATACCCGATCGGCAGGGTTAGGTTAACGACGTTAAAGAGAGCTAAAGGGTAATATTTTCTAATGGAGATTATGTTTTAGATTAATTTGAAAAAAAACAAGTTTTATCTGCATTCAATTTTTTTTATTTGCAAAACGTCCATTCTTGTAAGTTCTGTCAAATATGATTTTTTATTTTGATTTCATAGTTTTTTTTTTCATTTATGATGCTTAAAAACTATTGAATAAATATTTATTACGACCGACGCATCTTTGTTACTTTTGTTGATTTATTACATAAATAAATACTCTGTACTAATCTAGCAACACCGCCATGAATGATTAGTGGGACACCCGAATTCAGTTGAGTGTATGGCAGTTTGTCCCATGGATTTCCCACAGCAATTATTCCCATGGACTTGCGGCCACGGGCTATTGCCTCATCCGGATTTCATTAGTACGGAGGCCACTTCATATAAATTTCCCGGTCGAGATGTTCCCAATTAAGGTATTCGAGCGACGTCATTTTCAATCGAATGATTAGTTTCGGCCATGGGAACTATCCCGGGATTATACCGGCAGACTAAATTATTTAGTCCCGGCAACGAAATTTTGATTAGATTAAGAGCTGGGCAATAATGCGGCGCCGAAATCGAGTCCACGGATCCGCACTGAAGGGGTTATCTTGGCCCTACATTGTGCCCGGGTAGAGCCTTCGGATTATGTTGTGTGTAGGGCCAAGGGTTAACTGCGTGAAAATAAGTGAATCGGTCTGAAGTGGCCGGCAAACATGTATCTCCAATGGGTTATCTCGATCCCTTTTTTATTATTACATACCAGAGATGGGAAATTCGCGATACGTGTGAAAAATAGAAAATCCGTATAAAATTGTATACAATGTGGATATTTACAATTATTATGCGGTTTGGTCACATTTGAATAGATGGAAATGGATTTCGACGAACTGATTACATCAGTGATTTTATCTTAGGACAAATCTAGAATAAAAACCATAGAAACCTTTCCCTTTTATGACGACTTGATTCTGAATGTTTTCTGATTTTCAAATATTATTCATTCGAAATAAATCATTTTTATTATTGAGAACGATTTTTCATTAATGTATACTATGAACTTATAAATCTATTCATACCCAATGGAATTACATCTTTAGTGATATACAAAGCAGGAAACTACTACAAAGACTGTTTGTATTTGTCTAAAAAAGTATAAAGAATAATATTATAAATAATCATTGACATTTATTATCTGCAATTGCAAAAAAACGCGATGTTTTTATCGCTCGCATCCGGTACGATGTGCTGAGTGCGAGTGAAACGTGCAAGTGACACGTGCAGCGAGAGCGGTAGTCGGGGGCGGATACTCTTGTCATTTACGCGTCACATTAATTAATTAAAAAATCCAAAATATCGACCAAATTATGAAGCATATATATTATAATTATTTTTATTCTTAGAATATTCGTAACATAAAATGTTTGGAATCTCTGAAAGACTACTTTTCGAATTCCCGTGATGGATTAATGATAGGTATTAACATTGTTTTTTTCCGAAGTTTATATAAATTAATTAATTTATATGAGTAAGAATTTAAATGTAATTTACATAAATTTTCTATATATATTTTTCTCAATACTAGTACATCTCATTAAACAGATAAACAAAAAGGTGTATTATTAAATATGGTTAAACTAAAAAATTAGGGTTTGGATTAAACTGGACAATACGAAACACTCACTAATATTCTCGATAAGTTATAATGATTCTAAACTAAAATTAAAAAAATCATTAATTTTTACATTTACATAGTTATCGGTGATCGCCCAATAATTAACTCCGCCCCCACGTCCACGCTGTGTCAAAGATTCCCCAACCGTGCAATAAAATTAATTTATTATCACAATTACGTAGCTGTCGATGATCGATTTGTAGGCGTGAAAATAAGACTTTTTCTGGTGATTCTTGACTCCTCCATTGCATATCATGAAATAAGATTCCCAAATTGTTTAATATAATAAAAATATAATTTCATAAAATATGAATCTTTATATGAATGAATAGTGCTCTGGAATCTTACTGTTATGCCATTCATTCAATAAATAAGAAAATTTACACCTCTGAAATGTGGTACTAACGTTGCCTGCTGAGAATAAATACCATGGAACGTTAAACGCACAAACGTGTCTGACCTGAAAGAAATGGGGAATGATAAAGATGTTTCTGAGGGTTTCTTCGATACTTTGGACTTCTTGCGAGAAGAAACGATAGCTTGGAGAAGCTTGTTGCGTTTGAAAATATATAAGAACGATATCTAGCTGCGATGCAAAAAGCGAAATTTAGAGTATCCTGGAGAGCTAAAATCATGAAGATTCAGAACAAAAATGGCCACGTTCCTCAGACATAAACGTGCTGACGTATTTGTAAATTAATTATAGCTCTGCATACCATTTTCTTATATTAATCATCGTCAATTAAATAAATAAATAATCTTTTTATATGAAAATTTCTCTAAACCGTTAAGAAGATTACATTTGAATAACATTACACGTGTAAGAATTAAAACAATTATCCGAGGACCGCATATGAAATTCTAATATTCGAGGGTCTAGGTACGTTTCGTGGAATCTGACGCCAATCAACTTAACAATTCAGAGGTTGATTCATAGATTACTAGAATTTCGCGAGAACAACGACATATTCAAAATAAGCCGAATTACGGCTCGTGTGATTGTGTACCGAGAAAACGACGTCTGAAATTTTGATCGCATCAATTATTATCGCGAATATTTCGCGACCTCAAAATTTGTACGTAACGTTTTCGTTATTATCTTTAAATTAAATTTCATATTTGGCTTACAACAATTTCATATTCGGTTTAAGTAGACATTTCAAGTTCCAAATATTTCGTACAGAGATTACGTAATTTTGAATATATTAAATATTTCGATGTTTAACACGGAAAGCGGTTTTTTAAAACATATAATAATAATAATTTTTGAATGAAATGTTTTCGTTTTTTAACAGAAATCAAATCATAGAAGTGTTCTTAAGTAGTATATAATAAATATGATTTTTCAGCCTTTCGGAATGATAACGATTTTATTTACGACACTCCAATTAGTGAGTTTTCAAGAAATAATGATGCACTGTAACTTTCTTTCAATTTTGCTTCAAATTGTCATCTTTAAGATATTTGAAAAAATATAATAATGAGAATGCAAATATTATTTCCAAGAAATTGTACTATAAATAATTTTCATTGATAAAAAAAAAGAAAATATATTTGTATGCAATTTTAATCAAAGCATTATTAAATATTTTTAATATACGTATCAAAAATTTTATTCGCCATGTGTGTGCCATATTTATGACACTAGGAGAAACGTTAAATTTCTACGTGTACAGAATCATGTATAGAAAAATTCTATAAAATGAAAAAATCTCAGATATCGCAGTGGTTTATGTCAAACCATTTGCCGCAATATTGTATTTATTATTACTTTTTGGTACAAAGCATGTATTTGTATTCAATTGTGTTCTATTCAAATTTCGGATTACGTGCAAAAATAAACCTTATTACACAGATGGTCGGATTCCCCTGGATTTTGTGCAATGGAATGTGAGTTTAAAGTATTATATTGTACTATATATTCAATAGACACATGGTATAATTCAATTCGACAACATATAAATGATATAGGATTAACGTGTATGAATATTAATTTGAAAATTTACTAGTGTTTTCGGGTCTCGTCAAATTTCAATTTAAAATTTGTATATTAAAACCATTTTTTTAATTTAAAAAAACCTCTTAATGTTGTATATATACATAGGGTTCATAATGGAATACTATGTTTGTATAAATCGTTTTAATTTCCCTAGCGTGTTCGATAAATATTGAATAGATATCATTGAAAATAATAAATCTTATAGTTTCATTATAATATTTAAATCTTTACATGTTTCACGGTGAATAATTTTTTTTAAATTTCAAAAATTTGGCCTAATTGGAACCTCTTTTCAACAGTAAAAAATATAAATAAGATAAATTACACCTCTTCTCCATTATTTAATCATTTCCAAAAACCTTCAATTAAACTAAAACAAACGTAATAATAGTCGGGAGTTATAAAATATGTGTTTTAATATTTTTTTTAGATTATTGTACAGTGGAACCCCCAATTACACTTCCCCGAATTACGCGCTAAGTTGAAAGCAAATCCCCCAATTTCGCGGTCGCATTCACATACAGTCAAACGTTAGTTAGCGTCTGTGTATTCAACACGTGCCAGGCTATTACGCACACAGCCGGACGGCTTCACTCCCCCAATTACACGACTCCAAATTACACGCTCCAGATTTTAGTGTATGTAGGGGTTTAACTGTATCGCCACTTCGCTAATAATATTTTTATTTAAATAATTCAGTTTAATGTCCGGATAACATATTTAAACAATTAAAACTTGTTTAGAAGCAAACTCTATCTTTATTTTTTTCATTCGAGTCTTTAATCTTCTAAATTAAGTTATCTGATATTCCATTGTAATATCTAATTATTCGCAAATTCTACAAAAAAGCTTTTCTAGGCTAAAACAGTAAAAAATGCCCGATTTTTATTATCATGTGAAAAAAATAGCTAAACAAAAAGTAATAAAAATCAGTTAAATGAATTTTTAATAAAATCTGTTACAAAATAAAATGTTATGACTTTAGAAGATAAATTTATAGTACAAATACAATATAGACACAATTTTATTAATATATTATCAGAACGGAAAGTTTTATAACTTTAGTTATTATTTTTTTAATTTTATAAGAAAATATATTTTTTAATAATAACAATAAGTCTTGTACCCTTCATAGCTTGGATGTAATAATAATCAAATTATGATTGTTAAAATAAATTACCAATAAGCGCAGATAGTATTCAGATGGGTGACCACTCTGAATACTTCTGAGTGACGCTGGTCAACAGAGGGGTGGGGTGAAGGCTGACGACCTTCATTTCACAAAAAAATAATTGTCAAAAATATAAACTGGGAAGCGGGCAGCAGCGCTCTTCAGTATAAAAAAAACACTGCGGTGCAAAAGGCAACAGGAAACCACTGCACTATATATTTTCATGAAAACCATGTCCATGCTCCTCCATAAGGGGAATCATGCACATGGTCGCGATCCTCGGAAATGAGGGAAAGTGGTTTAAAGTGGATAAGGGATATTATTTCTAAGTCGATCAATTTTATTGATAGCTTAGATTTAAAATATCTTATAACAGATTTTTAATAGTTTTTCTAATAAATAAACACTCAATTGACCAAGACAAATGACAAAAATCGCTTCTATGTCGCATTTATCGCAAAATGCGATAATCACGTATCTCTAGTAATTACTTATTTCGTGAAAAATATAGATTACTGATTTTATCTACATTTTAAAATAAATAAATGGAAAAATAGTAATTCAGTTTACAAAATTCTGTATGCATCTAGTCGCCCTATTTTATAGTCTGGTCTCTATCTCGGTGCTATGGAAGGGTTGACTGTACACTGTCAAAAATAAGATGTCCCAAAAAAAATATATATATACTGATGCTAATTATTTGAATTTACTTTAATAACCTGTTTTACCACGCATTTGTAAGGAGGTGAAGATAGAGTTATTATTTCCAATAGTTAATATAATCTTCACACTATCATCGGGATGTAAAGAGCATATCTTGTCGATAATCTTCAAAACAAATGGCTTTGATGAAAGGACCTCATAGAATACCCTGCACGTTTCCCAGATATCACGCCACTGGACTTTTTATTGTGGGGATACATTAAAGATAAAATCAACCCCAGAAAACCGACAACAATGGATGTATTAAAAGCCACAATTGAGCAAAAATCAGAAGTCAGTAAATTAATAGCCCACCTTTATCAGCAGTGTATTCATTAGAACGGCAATATTTTGAAAAAGAGGCATACTTTATGCAAATTCTTTTTCAATTTGAATAAAACCTAAAGTTATAAACGCTCAAAGTGTATTTACACTTTTTTAAGACATACTGTATTTAGTAAAAAAAAAATGTGCAGGACATTTCTTATCCATTAAATTCATTAGCGTATGTATTCGTATTTAGTTTCAAAGAACTGATTAATCAGTCTCCGGCCGATGGCGATCGAGACCCTAGAGCCTGATTAATCAGTATCCGGCCAGTATTTTTTATTTAAAAATAGCTTAGATACTCTAAACTTTTGGTTATTATTATTTATATATTTGACGATAGATATATACAGTTTTAAAACAGATAAAAATTAAAAAATAATTTTTCCTTGAAGAAATATGAGTTTTTTACCCTTGTTATTAAATAATGTTTTGTATGCGATGTCTGTTTGTCAGTCTGTCTGACATCGGCGATTATCATCCCTGCCATTATCATAAGTATCATTATAAAAATAATGAGATACGCTATAAAAATCTAAATAAATAACACTCTGTACGTGTATTCGAAAATCAATTTTATAAATTGGCCATGTCACGCTATGTGTCGATTGTAAAAAATGTAATATGGCGTGAAAACTATTCTGAAATTGGTTTTAATTAAATGTATTTCGCCGCCATATAATAATGGTAAAAGCTTATCGATACAAATGATTAAATTTTTTTGCAATGATTTCAGAATGATTATTTTTGCAACATTGCATGAAGCACGCAATTTTTTATTAGTTTTTATTATATTAGCTCAAGCAATGAATACGTGCTTTATATTTCTTATATAAGCAATAATAATAAAAAAAATAACACAATAAACGCCATTGGATTATGACAAAGATGGTGTTATGAAATTCATTTTGTATTTATATTTTCAATTCCACGACAATAGAAATGTTCTATGATACGCGGATTATGTTGCAGATTTTTCTTTCGTTCTGAAAAAATTACCTCTGAATGTGAAAGATAAAAAATAATGAACCATAACGTGCCGTTCATATTTTAACTCGTAAGAGATAAAGAAAAGGCGCGAGCGAATGAGGAAAATGGAAAAATGTATGCTTTTCTCTTTTTAAATAATCATAAACGACACTTGACTTTTGCTCGGATATAAAGGCCAGGAAAAAAGAAACTTTTCTTCTCAAAAAAAGTTAACCTGAAACCCCATTTGGAATGTGTATGTGTGCGTGTATAAGATGACGTAAAAATATACGCAATTTAGAGCAGATTTTGAAAATGGCGAAAAGTTACAAAAACTCCACTAGTCATTTCTGACGGAATTACGTGGAGAAAAAAAAATTGAATCCGAAATAGATTTGAAATGAAAAGTTTATTTTGCTCAAAGGACAATACATAAAATATTTTTTTATGTTTAATGTATATATTTTTTGAATGAAATCAAACACAATAAGACCATTTTGAATTTAATATTCGACATAAAATATTGTATTCTAGGAATATCTAAAATAAAATAAATATTAGACATTATAAATAAATAAATGACCTACAAAATATCACTAAAGAACATGCTTTCAAATTAATTCATTTAATCTGAATATTGACTAAATCAGTCTTAATAAATTATGAATAATTTATTTATACCAATATTTATTCACAAAAATATATATATATTTATTTATGGATATGTAATGTAATAACCCTGTGAACTTTAACCCAGTCTCTACAGCCCACTAGTGAACGATCCAAACTATTCCAGTGGGCGTCTATCTTATTTACAAGCTTGTTCATCTTTCATATTTCGAATACCTTGAAAATGCTTTTTTAATACACTTTTATATTTAATCTCTAAGATTAGAATAAAGTGCATTTATCTTACAGAATTAAATAGCATAATTATTTATGATCCAAATGTCAATATAATCAATTTAAAAATGTTTATCAGTATTTTTATAATAAATTGAATAAAAATATTTGGTTGATCAATAAATTATTTACCATTTATTGAGATATAAACGCTATTTTAAACGAGCCGTGAAGTGCTAAAAACTGATTTTATAACCTACTAAATCCTACATGTCATAAACTCTTCGTATTTGTCTAAATAAGTCTAAAGAATAAATGTTATAAATAATCACTGTCTGCAACTTCAATGTTTGCAAGTGCGAGAAAAAAATAAAAACTACAATATTCGCTTCTGTTGGCACGGGCGTGATGTTTTTTCTCGCTAGCATCCAGCTCGATGTGCCGAGTGAGAGTAAAGCCGTACAGCGAGATCTCAGTTGGCGAAAGATTTTATATCGATCAAATTCTGAAGCATACCATGAATAACTATTTTAATCTTAGCATTTTCCTTTTTTTTTTAAAAAAAATAAGACTTGAAAAGTTTGGGGTATATTTTCCATTATAAATATACCCCTTGCGGATCGGTTAAAAATAATTGCTAATTAAAAACTCACTTGTATATTTAAAAGTTGCTGGTTTCCAAAATTAAAACTCTTATGAAAGATATAAATATTTGTCAGAGCTATCATTTTTGAGTTGAGTAAAATAATATCTGGTGAATTTTGTTATAAATAAAATATTAGATTAAAAATCTAATTATAAACAAAAGCGCCATATACGATTGACTAATATAATGTTTAAACTTTAGTCTTTCATCCCTTAATTCCACAGATCTAGTTCCATCTGATTTTAATTTTCTCAAAAATTCTACAGTATTTTTTTAAAGGATAAAAAAATAATAGAACAGTCCTGTAAGACGCATTTGATATATTTCATGTTCCATGCTTTCCAGATTTTTTATAATAACACGGAATGTTTGAGAGGTAGATAAAGGTCGTATACAATTAGGGAAAAGAAAATTAAATTAATATATAAAGAGTTTTATTAAGTTGATTATAAAACAATTAATTAATAATTTTATTATATAAAACAGTGGGGGTTTATATAGTCACATATATATTACTTCATAAAAATATATTTTTCCTCAATTTTTTGGGGGGTGCTGCAGCTCCGCAGTGTATATGAATGAGCCCCTCGATATTAAGACACAGACACTTGAATAATAATGATTAGAGTTGGATTTAACATTCAAACGCGTACATAGAAAAATCAAAACAGTCAATTATTTTTAATCATGAATCACTGATTGATTAGGAAATTAGTACTGTTTTACTGTCGTTGTATTAATACAACAACCTGACGTGAATTAAGAAAATAAAGACAGAATTGCTGAAAAATATAAACGCAATGTCAATTACACCAATCCCTCGATTTACGCGGTTTCACTTTTACGCGGTCAGAAAAAACAATATTTTTTTTAAGAAATCAAACATATTTTGTGGCAAGTGTCACTCAAATGCATATATTGCATCAGATTACTCCCACTTCAACGACGTCTGTAACCCCCTCCATTGCGCGTGCAGTACGTCAAACATTGTTGTAAGTTTTGCATCTCTTGCAAAAACTTAAAAACCGAATGAATCTATTGTTCGTACAATTAAAAAAAACGAAATAACTGTTAAAAGAAGTGTCACCTCCGGATCCACAATTGATTACAAATACATAAATTAGAGGTGCCGTTTAAAATGTCGATTTATTAAATCGATCTATTTTTTAATAAAATTGTATTTTTTTAGCCTGTTTTCGCGGTTTTTTAGGGCCTATCTCTTGCTGCTGAACTCGAAGTCTCGATTTACGCGGATTTTTATTTTCTGGAACCTATCTATTATTTTTGTATGAACTTGAAATCTCAATTTACGCGTTTGGAACGTATCTACCGCGTAAATCGAGGGATTGATGCATATCTTTTCTATACTAATGATACAATTCATAATAAAATAATAAAAAAATGAGAAGTTTTGCGTATTTTTCCTCGTATCTTATCTAAAATATTTTTTTTGGAATTGTTTATCAATATTATATCACATTATATTTTAATAGGTTAAAAAATCTAGTGAATAAAAAATGGTTTGCATTCAATTAGACAAGACGAATGAATGTCGAACGTCTGTTTAAACAAATCGGACTTTTCACTATCAATATTAGGCGCTGGTCTGTGCTTTTTAGAGGAGTAACTAATCGCTGGAGCGAATTAGTGCAAAATTGTTTTCGCCGACCCTCGTTACATTTCAAGAGAATAAATTTGACGATTTTTTCGACAAAGATCCTGCGTAAAAAAGTATTCGGACGAATGTATTGGTTTTTTGTATTCCCTTCAACTGTTATTGTGTAGAAGCGTCGGAGCCCTCGACTTGGTCTCGTCCTTCGTTTATAATTGTTCTCGGCTTGTGTACAGCCTGGTACGGCATGAGCCTTTCATTCATAAACAGCTTCCCCCCACCCTTTTTTTTAGCGGGGCTTCTTTGAAATTTGATCGTGAAGCAGGATTTACTTATGCCATTGTTGAAAATATTTGAATGGATGAATGCTAAAAACATTATTATCTCCCCCGTGGGTAAGTTGGGTATTTAACGAGAACAGATTTCTCGACATCATTTTTCGTTCAGTGGTTTTTGTGTGGCTTTTGTCAGGGGACGATGATGACGGCGGTGTGATGAATATTACCGTAGGCCCAGCAGATTGAGAGTCCCAACCAACACCATGGCTTTATATTTTCTTACTGTTAAATAATTGCCATTTTACAGGGCAATGCTTAAAATAGTATTATGCTAATTCTCCATTTATATATAAGCCACAAACCAGATAAAATTTTTTGAAATTTGTGTGAAAGAAATGATTCGAGCTTTTATTTTAGAGGCCTCCAAAAGAGCCACTAATAAGTATATAATAAAGCTCGCGTTGCCGATGATTTAAATCCGTTTGTTTAGTTACCCGTCCTCTTCTTATAATTCCGTCCTCCAGTCCCGCACCACACGATTGTGATTTGCCGCAAGTAACAATGACGCCGTTTTGTTGCCCTAATAACATGATTTTATTGGTGACATCAATTACCGGGCGGCAATTAATAAAAAAAAAACATAAGCCCAAAAAAAATATTTTATGTGTTAGGTCGCTCCTGTTTTGGACGCACGGTTTATAAAAAATGTACCATGGTGCAGCTTTAAAATTAATCTTTATTAGTGCCAGAACTCATCGAACAATAGAAGACGGTAATTAACTAATGCGTTATATAGTGCAGTTATGGCGAACTTATGACCCACACTACTCCAAAAAGCCTTTCAAACGACTTAAGCATTTATTTTTTCGTAATTTTCGATAAAAAATATAGTGGTTTTAATACGCATTTTCGAATATAATTTCACTTGGAAATGATAATCCAAAAACCCTAATCCCCCTTTTCAAGTTATGCCACTAATTTGAACCATGGGCTAGTTTTAAAAAAAAATAATCAAAATTTTACGCACTTTTTAAAAAAAGGTTTGTCATCACTTGTACAACACATATGCATAGTATATATACCGCAAACAAATTGCATATTATAAATCGCACAAAAGCAGGTTTGACTGGAGTTTTGTAAAAAAAAATCGTGTTTGTTGTCAATATGATCCGTAATCCGTTTGTTTTGTAGCCCTCCTCTTCTAATATATTCCGTCTCGGTCACACCACGCACTTGCTTATAAAAAAACATGGCCGTTGTTTCTTTGTATTACCGGTCCTTTCTAATTTAGTATTTATTTGTCGCATCAATTACCAGGCAACCATTTATAAATAAAAAAAAATAAAAAAATGACTGTCGTTTGTTTTGTTATCGATTTATTATATAATTTAATAAATAATAATATAAAACCTAAGTTGCACTATGTCGCAAAGCCAAAAAGGTTAAAAAAAACATGTTTTATCTGGCGTTATCTAGATATTTTACATTCTGGCCATATTCATGTAAGTTTTGCGAATCATGAGCTTTTATATCATAATTAATGACGAATTGACGGTTGTATTTCATTGATTTAGCGGAAATATCAATAAATATAATATTAGTTATACTACATATATGTAATATTTTTATTTATTAAACTTATTAGTATTTTACGATTTTACTATCTCACCGCTACATATGACAAACATAAAAATTGACTACTATAACTTAATGGCATTGAACTGATGTACTTGACATGATTATGCACTTGTGATAAGACCTTAGTTGTCACAATTAAAATATTATTTTTTTAAATTTATTTATCCTGATCATCAGAATAAATAAATTTTATGAATAAAATAATAAATAAAACGATTAATGCTAAAAAATTTTTTTGGCTTGACAAACAAATTAATACTAAGAGACTGAGAATAAAATCTTGTGAATGGTAAATACGTATTATATAAAATCATCAGGGATCCCGAAATCGTGTCGATTTGAAACATATTTCAATTTAATCTCGATTACTTTTAAAGATTACACGAAAATCGCTTACTAAAATCAATCATAATAAACCATTTTGAATAAATAAATAATGCAGGAAAAATAATAAAAGGTCGACATTGGAAATTTCACTAATCAATCATCGTCTCTTCATCTTTTCATAGATTTTAATATGAATGTTTTTTAACCTTGAACGCATAATAGAATAATTATATTAAAAATTCGTACTAGTCATAAATTGTAAAATTATTTAAATACATAAAATCGTAAATGTCAAAAATAAACAATCCCATTTTTTAAAGCTAATTTTTAGTATTAAACTTAATTTGACATGTAAAACTAAATTTATTCACACCTATTGAACACTGAAATATTTGAATCACATGTTTTTCTTTTCTTGTTTTAATAAGCAAAATATAAAAAAACAGAATTATTTTTTTAAAAAATACCCTCCTGTTAATAAGTAATATTAATAATCTTTAACGGATCCGTCACGGTGGCTCTAAAACATCTACGTCATATAATAAAATATATCCCAAGTATTTCAAGTCAGGATTCGAGTCACAAGCTCACCGTATGCAAGCGAGAAAAAACATTGCTTCTCTGGCAACAGTTTAGAATATTGTTTACTTTTTTTTGCCATTGTAGACAAAAAAAATTAAAAACTAATGGTCTCAAATAGACCCCATCGGCACGGCATGTTAACATGTAACAAATTATTCTGATGTTCTTTAGCATATTTCTTTTAAATATTTTTGGCAAGATAATTTTCCGCACTTTAATTTGAAGATGTTTCATAATAATGAGTGACTTATAGCGCCCCTAGCTGGGTCAAGTGGCATCATCCCTCCAGCAAAATGATCATCAGGACCACCGCTAAGGCATCCGGCGGGCGTCCAACCCTTCTCTCTTTGTCTCCGGAGATTTTTTTTTACCTGCTCAGTCGTTGAACAGAAAAGAGTTGCGATAAATATATTACGATGAAAAATCGATCCATAGTTTTTCTAACGGACTTTTTATAATATGATGAATGCGGTCAGATAAAATAATGTAGGTCCTCTACATTGTTTCAGGCTCGTTAATTATTTTTACGCGTAAAATTTTGAGTAAACATTTGTTAACATAACTTATCAATATGATCAAGATTTTTATTTAATTCCACACACATTTATTCTAACACGATTCCCAGAAATAGAATAATTATATATATATATATATGAAAAAGCACAAAGTTTTATATTAAAATAGGTAAATCAATAGGTAAAAAGTGAACAAAACGGTGAAATTTATCAACGAACAGCTGCTTTAATTCCCGAGGGCTTGCAATTTGCTAAGAGTATAGAAGGACATTTTCTCATTTATGACCCCAACATAGAAACAGCTTTAAAACTCCGAATGAATTTATTAATAATAGAAAACTCAACATCACAGGCTAGTTTCTCCAAACAAAAAGCTTCATTAAACTCGATTTATTAACATTTTAATTTTATATAGT
>JAGXCT010034415.1:29641-58640 GCA_022495035.1 Philopotamus ludificatus
ATGCTAAAGCATCATATCTGTATTGTTTTTGATCATACAGTTTTTTCGGCAATATTTTTGCTGAGCAAACCAGAACCCGTGAAAGCTTTTCGACAGCCAACAATAAATTAAGCATCCAATATGGCTCGACATAACAAAAAATATGACAATTGGACTTAAACAGCCGGCGAAATTAAAAAATTCAGCACATTTTTTTTTTATTAAACCTCGTATAATATTCAAATTGGGCGAATGATGACCGTGCGAAAATATTATGACGGCAAAAATAATACAAATTGGCAATTGTGATAAATCCAGGGCGTTTCATGAATGAACCGAAACAACAATACAGGCTCTCATTCACGTCTGGAGGGCGCTGAAATATTTATCGCACGAACAAAATTTAATCGCGCGAATTAATTAGGCGCCATTTAATTGATCAATTAAACTGTGAGATAATTGATTGGCGGTGATTTTTTCCCCTTTAAATATATTTTTTTTTACAGTAAAATATTTTTAATACGGGCATTATCCGAAGGGCTTTGTCGTTTTGCGATTAATTATTTCAGACGGCGCTTTATAAAACGCTTTCGGTTGTGCCGTAGCGTTTTCTTCTGAAATTTTAATCATCAAATCGAAAGAAAATTTAAACCTCGGAAAAGAAATATTTTGTTTTAATAAAAAAAAAAAATATATAATCGCAACAAAAACAAGAGGCACGTGTTGCTTATTAATCGATTTTACAAGGAAACAATGACCTGAAATCTTGTTACTAGAGCAAAATATAATATAAAATATTTTTATTTAAGACTTGTTCCAGTAAGTATTAACACAATGCCATTTTTTTATTCACAATTATATCTGTAATAGAGTTTACATTATTATTTTATTGATCACAAATTAAATTTAATTTATAATCATTAAACATTAAAGCTTTTAACATATTACCTTCTGGGCCACGTCGAAAAGTCGTTTTTTACAAAAAAAAAACATAACTCTTTTATTAATCAAGATATTGAGCTGAAAAATTAATTACTTGAACTTCAATATTTACTGAATAGTTATTATAAAAAAAATATTAGCCATTGGGTCACTGTGATAGGCCATAATTTTTATTATTAAGTTATTTTGTTGTATGGAGAAAGGAGAGATTGAATCTTTGTCGATGTTAGTCACTTTAAAAAAAAATCTGTGCACTAGGGCTTTGAAATGGGCTGAGAGCAAAGGAGAACTGGTATAATAACATTTTATGTCACCTGAAGTTTTTTCAGGGTCGTGGGTGACATGTAGCCGCCCCACACCGGTGTCGCATAAGCCTTCGCAGGTCTTATATAAAAGAATATTGTTTCGTAAGTCTAACTTTTCTTTCTGATCAGCGCTCCTATGTGACCGGCAGCTTGTCCAGCTTTCTTATTGACGCCACCGAAGTGTTTGCAGTAGCCTAGTTTCTGATCGAGTATGACGACCGAGTATCTTCTTTGGCTCGTTAATAGGTTCACAACCATAGTCACAAACTCCGTTGAGGGGGTTGTATTTCTCTTTCTTTAAAAACAAGGAGGTAGCTTTCGATCGGGCAGATGGGGCACTGAAACCACCCCTGACCTGAAGTTCTTGGGCACTTCCAACTCCATGCTCTCTCTTAATAGATTCCTCTGAAGTCAATACCGCTTAATAATCACCCAAATCGCTATGAATTTCCCGTTAATGAGCAGTGCTCTTATCCCTCGCTGGAACCTAAAATCGTGCCGTAGTTTTAGATTTTTCTCTAATAACTTTTTTAATATAATTCTTATATGTCACAAACTTTTTGCATTTGTCTAAAATAGCTTAAAGAATAAATATTATAAATAATCATTGATCTTTATTGTCCGCAATTGCGAAAAAAATAATGAAAACAACAATATTCGCTACTGTCGGCAAGGACGCAATGTTTTTTCTCGCTCGCATCAGGTACGATGTGCCGAGTGCGAGTGGCACATGATTCAAGTGTCCAGTCTGCGGCAAGACATCGCCGAGAGCATCTTCATTAACGCGTCATATAGTTGAAAATATCGACCAAATTATGAAGCGTTTCATGAATAACTATTTTTGTTCTTGGAATAATCCATTTTAAAAAAAATGGTTAATAAAATCGTCTTTAAATGCTTAGGGTCTCTGATATATTCTTTTGGACGACTCGGCTGTTTTCGAGCCTAATCGAGCCTTTCGAGTTATGTAACATTAGTAAAGCTCTCTATCCCGAGAGGGCATCGAAAAAAATATATACCGGAACAGAACAAGTGATGCTAAGAACTATGGAAACAATATCAAACTACACAAAGTCAAGAAACAGTAAATAAGATAACTGAGGTCATCAACTTCAGAAGAAATGACAGCTGGAATGGGTACAATCCTTGGTATACTTAGGCTTTGTTCGTTCTATCATAATTAGCTGAGCCCTTCTAAGGAATCTTTTCGCTTGTGAAAACCTCTCAAAAATTAAATAAAATGTGACTTCTAATCAAATAGCGAGTTACATTTACAATACAACAAAAAAGTGGTCAAAAAAGAAAAGCAAGAGCACAAGGAGGAGTTTCATAAAGCACTAGCCCACCTAAACGACTCCACACAATTCTCAAACCTAGTGTCTGAAGAAGAAATTAACGCAGCTCTACGTAAAAGACACTGACGGTATTCTGTCGGATTTTTTTCTGCACTTTGGTCTAAATGCAAGACAATGGGTAGCATTTTTCTCCTCAGCGCTATATACAAATTCTTCGAGGGCGTATTCCTTCCAGGAATCGGACCAATTATTAAAAAACACCAGGGAGAAGCTGTGATGAATAGGTTCTATCGCTGACACCCAAATCGAATAGGGATATAGTATAGAAACCGGGACACCTACCAAAGGCTGCAAAGATCCTCAAATGCTAGCAGACGACAAAACTATGATTATGTCCATGCTGAGCAATTTATAATGCCACACTACATTAAATGGTTTTAATGTAAATATTCAGAAATACTTCGCCAGTGGATTATTCCTTCTCAAAGCAGTCGGGTAAAAATTTGACGACTCAAAGAAGCTTATGCATTTGAGAGAGGCGCGCTTAAAACTCATGTTATTTGTCAGAACATAGTTTTAGTTCTGGAATATTAATATTTAGTCCACAAAATATTAGACTTTCCATGACTCAATATATGAATGAAGACTGATTATGCTTCGTTTTTTAATTAAAGTAACGTTTGTCTCTCTCCATAAAATTGAAAAGTAGCAGATGGCGAGAGCGGCGTTTAGGATTATCCCAAGTATAACCATACCCTTATTAAGAGAGGTCTTTCAGAGCTATATTCTGAATACCGTCAGGCTAGGGGGTTTTCGGGAAAGGATACATTTGATTGTGCAAGCTATCTCTGCCAGGCTGGTCGGATGGATGCAACTTTCTAATGGCGACTCCAAGAATTTGGCAATATTCTCGCGGATTACATCTTCGTCAGACTGAGGCATCGATGAGAATCGCCACAGCAAAAAGTTCGACTTTATTCTTTGGTCTGTACGCAATTATTCCGTCCGAAGATTGAATAAGCGGAATTCTGCGATAATGTTCCGCTTTGGACATCTTCAGTCCTCAATGGTCAATGATAATATTTTCTTGTTCCATTGTTTTATGTAGCTCAAACAGTGAAATTTTGAAAAAAATACCAATACTTAGAGAATACATTCAAACTGAACAAATATAGTGTAGTTAAAAATATTAAAAAATAAATATGGTCAAAATAATGAAAAAATAAATATTTTAGCGAATATTTTTGATCAATAGTTTTTTTTAATGTTAAAAAAATTGAATTGAGATTTTAAAAAATATTCTAATTATAAGAAGAATAAAACTTATCTTATCTTATCAGTAAAATTGATTATAAATGTCCATCTTTTCTTTTCTGGCCTATTCTAAAAATAATGTCCGCATTTTAATAACATCTTGCAATATTAAATTTTTCATATTAGGGGTGGATATTCGAGAAAAGTTTCATTTAATAATTAAGGTTCTGAAACTTTAATGTGAAATTACAAACGAAGGTTATGTTATATTCTTTAAATTTTGCCGTCAAATATATTTTAAATATGGAAATTCTTTTTCATTTTCATTACGCTCTAAAAAATGCTCTAGTTTTCGCTTAGAAAGTATATTTGCTACAAAATTGTGGCCAAATGGAATTATCCTTTTCATTTTTTCTTTCACCACTGAAAATTCACAAAGCAGCTTGACATCATTCGTGACCCGATTAATGTTAGCTGTTTTCAAAATAACTTTATCGCGGTATATGTTTTGCAAACGAGTAGTAATTTCCTCAGGAGTAGAATCCAGTAATAATTTATTTTAAATCTGAAGTAAAAAATATTTTATAAGAATATATCGCTTTTCTGACATTTATTTGCCATCTATATTTGAGATGTATATTAAAGTGAGCGCTTAGAATTTTCTAATAAACTACATTTTATTTTCTGCTTAAAGCAGTGGTTCTTAGCCTTGTTGGAGCTACTGAACCCCACCAGTTTCATATGCACGTTCACCGAACCCTTATATCATACGTCGTATCATTTTTCATAATATCGTACAATAAGTCGGGTGTGTGTTTTGACCTCCGCCGAACCCGGGAGACTGACTCACCGAACCCCTGGGGTTCGATCGAACCAAGCTTAAGAACCACTGGCACTTAAAGCCTTAAAAGGTCTAAAAAATGTTTACATTGATACATTGACAATATTTAAAGCAAAGCAGGACAGTAGTATTTGATTTCTTAAAAAAATACTGACAAGAAAATATAAATAAACCAAGAAAAAGTAGATGGATTTTAAAGAAAATCACCTAAATCTGGTATATATTTATATTTTTTTATATAAAGCTCTTTCAATGCATTTAACCGATCTTAACTTTTTTTGGTATGTTTTCAATGCTTAAAAAATAGCTTTTATGGTCGTCCATATAATTTAGAGCATCTTCGTTTGTTAAAATTCGATGGATCGAGTTCACCTCTTCTTTATCGAAGAATTTCAGATTAGTTTATTAGTTTTAAAGCACGAATAGTTTCCAAATCCAATGGTTATAGTTCTTTTTTCACAGTTTGGAGGGAAAAAGCTAATATTATATTCTATTTGAATTAAAATTTAAGAGAAATAGTAAAATAAAAATTGGTATCTAATGTTCTAAAATGAAACAGGACTATTTAAATTATACGCAAATAGCGAAAAAACATGTATTACAGGGATATACTGTATTTTATTGATTTTGTATTAAAATACGGACCATCTTAAATGTGTTTAATATTGAAATTAAATTTAATCGTATACAATTAAATTGATAAGTACCGGCGAAAATATTTTTCAAAGGTTTTTCGCCCTCCGCCGATATCCTGTTGTTGCTTTCGCTCACTGAAAATAGATGGAATCCTTGTTATTTCAGACATTCAACTCATTTCATAAAATCCGAATATACTTGAACTAATATTCCCGAAAGTTGATACGAATTTGTTATTTATATAAATAAAACATTGTAAATATAAATTTATTCTCAATGTAAATTTAAATACGGCCCTGGCAGTAATTTAAGTGTTTCGTTATATTTTCACGTATCTAGGCAATTAAGAAGTCAATTAAAAATTTCACTGCAAAAACTTTTTGCATTGAATCTCTATGTAGTTCATGCAAATTTTAACCGCACAGTTAACTGAAGTTCAAAAAAATGTACAACGTTCCAGTACAAAGGTGTTGAAACCGTTCAAAATTTTAATTTTTCAAATAACAATATTGAATAAGCCTTGAACGAGTGAATTTGTATTATTAACTTTTATCATTTAAATGAAATGTAAATTATATGTGAAATCCATCTGGGCCACGTGTCTTATGCAAAGTATAGATGGGCTGAACAAGTTTAGAATTTCAATGAAGAATTTCAAACATTGTCTAAATGAAAAAGCCGAAATGTATTTATTCAACCGAGTGTATTATTTTATTTTAATATGAGAGAAAAATTATAATTAAAAATTTAATTAGAATCTGGATGCAGTATGAATTTCTTTTGATAATTCAAACACGTCGCTCTCTCTCTCTCGATTACTAAGTATTGCAGATGATTAAAACGATTCTGTGTGTTTAAAAATATTTATTTTACACTTGAAAAGTTTGTATAATTGAGAAACGTGCCATTTGCATTTTAATTAAAAACTATATTAATCATTTTATTTAACAAAAAAAACAAATATATATATTTTTATTGTTCGACGTATAAAATAAACGAGCAGGAAAATGGATTTACCCGGTTATCTGTAACAGTTTTTCTCGGCGATTTCTATCAAGACTTCAAACTTGGAAATCTATCCAATTAAAAAAAGTACGATCCCTTTTCTCCCTTAATGATCGTTCATTCTTAGTTTTACTGTCTTTTATTAGCAATTTAAGAGCGAAGAGCCATTTTGGATTCTGTCGTATAATTGTTCTCGAATGAATCTCTATCGATGTAATGTGATTGAATTTTGAATTTATTATCGGTAAAATTCACAGAATCGGCATACTTTCGCAGTTAAATGCCGCATAACTTTTGATTATTAAATTAAAACGAAATTAAAATATATATTTTCTATATTTTTTCATGTTTCAGAATAAATTCGGACTTTAGTGACCGGGATTGATTTATGCGGATGAAAAATTTCACTGTACGTGCAAAATAAAAAAAGATATAGCTGCATTTGGCAGTGACGCATAGCCAGAGCGATTTCAGTGTATGCGATTTTTTTTATTTAGCTTAGTGGTGAAAGAATTTTAAATATTTTGCGATGTTACGACAAATTGTGTTATGTTGTAATTTGATGATCTAATTTTTTCAATTGAGATGCCGGATGCGAAAAGCATATTAAACGGGCGCTATGGAAGCTGAAAGAATTTTCTTAATGAGAAAATTATTGTAAAAAAATCGAGAAAAACAAGGGCTTCTGATGTGCAGTCGTCGTCAACAAAAACACTGACGCATATTTATTTAATTATATTTTTAATATATTATATTTTAAAGAAATGATTTTTTTTATAAATTTAAGAATGTGGTTATTAAACTGCCTAAAAGTCAATAAATATTGTATTAATTATTAAAATACGTAGATCGACATACCCGTGTGCTATTTTAAAAAAATCGTACTATATGACTGAGATTATTGATTATAATTAATATATAATATTGTCAAAACGCAATATTCGTAATAAATATAAAAAGGACAGTCTGCATGGGATTTGTGAGTCAGGTAAAATCTATTTAATGTCGAGGGTCTGGAGTTAAACTTACCAATAAATTGAAGTTATTTTAATTTTAAATTAAATAAGCCTGACAAAATATATTAAATAAAGATAGAAAAAGCTCTATATCTATTTTAGGAATTGTTTCAAATTCGTTGTTTATTGTTAAAACTAAAAAAATATACAATACATAATTATATAGGCCTTATGGTTGGGTTGGATTGGGTTGGGTTGGGTTGGGTTGGGTTGGGTCTGTCTTCACTTGGTCGCTTCAGCATGTGGGGGGTCTTGCCCCTTCCCCTACGTCCTTGTACGTTTCCAAAAGCCACGAGCTTCTCTGCTGTCGGGCAGCACAAGATCTCCTTGTCCAAACAGTGTGCGATAAGAAAACGAGCATGGTAATAGCCAGTGAGCAAAACAACAACTGCGCCCTCGGCTCTTGCTACCCGGATACCAACTCGCGTGCAGCAGTATTTGTCCCCAATAACTCCGTGAGAGTCATAGAGGTGGGACAGCCGCTTGCGGGAGCAGCATGGATCCGCACAGCGGACAACATCAGAATTTACAGCTGCTATTATTCACCCAACACATCGGACGAACAATTCCGGGAAAACCTAGAAGAGCTCGAGGAAAGCATACGCGTAGGCTCCGGGCCCGTGCTCGTAGCTGGCGACTTCTAATGCCAAAAGGCCTGGATCAGATCGAGTAGGACGGACCGCAGGGGCGAGATGCTCGCAAAATACGATGGCCAGGCTGCAGCTCTTCGCCCTAACAAGCAACGTGAACATCTTCCGCAGGGGAATCATCGGTCTGCCGTCGACGTGGGTTTCGCCGACGGCGCCACCCTTGCGAGGATCAGCGGCTGGCAGGTCTTGGAAGACGCTACACTGAGCGACCACCAATATATCGTCTAGTCGATCACAAACAATCGTATCGCACCGGCACCTATGCGAAACAGGGGATGGATCACGCGTCGTCTAGACAAAGAAGCATTCGTCGCCTCCTTTACTGAAGAGATGGAAAAGAACGAAATAGACGACCGAGAAAGCGATCCCGTCGACCAAATTACCAGAGCCACCACCGCAGCGTGTGATGCGGCAATGCCGAGAAGACGCCCAGCTTGGTGGAACGACCAGATTGGCGACCTGAGAAAGAAATTTAATGAAGCCCGTCGAAAACTCCAGCGAAATAGAAGAAGAACGCGAGACCCCTGCACCGAAGACTACCAGCTCCTTAGAGAAGCAAGAAAATCTCTCTGCAACGCCATTAAAGCGAGCAAAGCCAGGGCATGGGACGATCTAATCGACACCATCGACAGAGATCCCTGGGGTCTACCCTATAAGCTGGTGCGGAAAAAGCTAACACCGAAGAGCCAGGTCCCGTTCCTCAACAACATCCGGAACGTGGAGACCGTAGTGAGACACCTTTTTCCGACACACGAGAAATTAAATATCCCAGGGCGGCCAATCTCGGACGATGAAATCCCACCGTTCACGTTGGCGGAAGTGAGAGTAGCCTGCGCTAAATTAACAACAAGGAAAGCGCCAGGCCCTGACGGTATCCCGAACGAAGCCCTAGCCGTGATCGCAGAGAGCCATCTGCAAACACTCATGGAACTGTATAACTGGTCGCTATCAACCGGAGAATTCCACAAACGATGGAAGAGACAAAGACTGGTCTTGCTCCCGAAGGGAGACAAACCACCAGAGGACCCATCGTCTTACCGACCGTTGTGCATGCTCAACGGATTAGGAAAAATCCTGGAGAGGCTAATACTCAGACGCCTCCAGGAACACGTGGAACCCAACGGACTCTCGGCCAGTCAATACGGATTCAGAAGCGGACGCTCAACGGTGGATGCAATTGCTGAGGTAGTCAAAACTGTACACGAGGCATGGGCTGGCTCAGTTAAAGCCAGCAGCCACTCGGTTCTCATCACCCTGGACGTGAAGAACGCATTCAACAGCGCGAGGTGGAACGAGTAACAGCAGGTCCCACCATATCTCCTCCGAATTATAACTAACTACTTCACGGACAGAGTGCTAGAGTACACAGACGGCCAAGTGACCAGGACGGAGAAAATATCCGCGGGCGTTCCACAGGGCTCAGTTCTAGGGCCCACGTTGTGGAACATAATGTACGACGCAATTCTTCGACTGCAACTACCGGACGGCGCAAAATTGATAGGATTTGCGGACGACGTAGGGCTGCTGATATCAAATAGAAGAATTTCAGCACTCGAAGAGATGGCCGACGAAGCACTCCGCAAGATATCAAGATGGCTGAACGACGTCGGGCTAACTCTCGCCAGCCACAAGACCGAAGGCGTATTCTTTACAAGGAAAAGGAAGCTGCAACCGCCGGATATAAAGATCGGCGGCTTCTCGATCCCCTTTAGCCGATCTCTACGGTACCTTGGAGTTCAGATAGACGACAAACTGAACTTCAGGGAACACACAATAAGAGCGGCTAAAAAAGCGACCGACGCCGCTAAAGCAGAAAAGAAGGCTGCTGTATGCAAACGTCGTCCAAAGTATCCTCTTGTACGGAGCCCCAATTTGGGCCTCGGCAATGAAAATTGAGAGATACAGGAAGAACCTAGCAAGAGTGCAGACACAGTGCGCTGAGAGCCGTCGCAGCTTATCTGACTGTTTCCGAGAACGCGGTATTAGTGCTGGCCGGAATACCGCCAATAGACCTTCTGGCCGAGGAGCGGAAAGATGGCATGAGAAAGCAAAAACAGGAGCCGAACCTAAGAACCACCGACCATCGAAAAAGGGTACGCCTCTGTCTCATAAGAAAATGGCAAGAGGCTGGGACGAGAACTCCAAAACGGGAAATGGATCCGAAAACTGATTCCAGCGATCGAACCGTGGCTCAAAAATCGCCAACATGCAGGGTTCCATCTCTGCCAACTTCTAACTGGACACGGATGCTTCGGAGAGTACCTCCACCGAATCGGGAAAGAGGCTACCACTGAATGCCACGAATGCGGAGAAGCGGTGGATGGGCAGCCAACACACTCTATTGTACGTCCACGCTTCACGGAAGCCAGAAAGAGCCTAGAGGAGATTTGCACCATCGAAACCGGTGCAGAAACTCCTCCTCGGCAAAGACGGGGAACATAAGACGCTATCCACGTTTTCCGGGATAGTAATGCTGACTAAGGAGGAAGCCGAAAGGGCAAGACGGCCGCCAAACAACGGCCGACAGCAAGGATAACGGAAAGATCCGATACCAAGAAGGACGTGAGGTAAAGCTTTTACCCGAAAGCCAGCCACCACCATGCTGAATATCTAACGACAATACCGTGGTGGTGGTCGGAGCTGGAGGAGGGGTTTTAGCTGGTAAAAATCCAGCACTATCTCCTGAAGGGAGGTGTCTATTGAAGATCTCCCCTCCTCCAACAGAAAAAAAAAAAAAAAAAAAAAAAAAAAAAAAAAAAAAAAGGTTAGGTTAGTTAGGTTAGGGTTAGGTTAGGTTAGGTATAAGAACACAAAAAAAAAATAAGAATAAATAATAATAAAATAAGAATCAATAAGAATAAATAAGAAAAATGAGAATAAATGAAAAAAATATAAGAATAAATAATATTAAATTAGAAACAATAAGAAGAAATAAGAAAAATATAAAAATAATCCTGCTCTGTCCTCGCTTTGAAAAAATTTTGTCTGGTGTGTAGCCTTTTATTTTTTATAATTCTTTGGCGAATTCTTACATAATTTTTTTTTGCAGATTCTATATCGGCCGACGCAATTTCTGCAGGAGCTTTTTATATTGCGTAGTAAGAATCGCTTCTAAAATTTTCAAACCATCCCCTACTATCAGAAAAAATTCTTTAACTGATAAATGGAAACGATACAAAACGAAATTGATAAGTCTCGACATGTTCAGTATGATTTGTGATGGCGCTATCCATGGACGTACAAATCAAGCGTGTTAATTCATTTTTAATTATTGTTTTTTTCTGAAACCGTATTATATAAAGCGTGTTATACAAAAATACACAATTAATAATGCCGTGTTATGTAAAACTGTGTTGTATAAAACCTTGTTATACGAGGCCTGGGTGTATATATATTTATTTGAGAACGAACTATTGTAATAAAGCTTATATACATTGTTTATAATTTCCTTCAAATATATTGCGCTTCGTTTGTATTAAATTAATTCCACAAATATGCATACATATTTATGGACCTTATTAGGTTTTTAGTAGAATTATGAATATGATGATTTACAAAGCGACATATTATCGTTGTAGTTTCTTAGAAGTTGATAGAATATTATTAACAATATCATAACATGTTAGGAATCTATTAGTGATTCGCGGAAAACATGGAAGCTCTGTCGAAATAACATTCCGAAATATGAACAAACGCCTGTAATTGTCAACATGGATTCTATGATTGAATTTTTGCGTCCCACCAGTGGGACGCCACTGGCGTCTAGATATTTCCGATGAACATTTTTTTTAATCATAAATTTATTTAAACTTATATGAGAATTGCACGGCGTAGAATTGCAGCAATGCCAGAGTAATTAGAACACATTTGGCTCGGAATTCGCTATTAAATCTGTCTGTATTTTCACAACTAATTTATACGAATATACGGCTGCGTGTTTAGACACCCTGTCATAGTTTACTAAACTAAAATTTATTCCCTGTCTCGTTTGCTATTAATTTATGTTAAACAAACTCATTCGATCCCGCCCGCAAATTTCGACCGGCCCAAATTCGCGCCGAAACATTCGATTAACGCTGCGAAATTTGTGCTGAAACATTATTTTTTTTTACTGTAATATTTATGGCGTGATGCGATGTAATTTAAACGGTCGAATCAGCAGGATAATTGTGCTGCAAAATGACTAATACAATGTGACTTGGCGATAAGCTTCGCGTAAAATGACCGAAAATTGTTTTTCGACTTTACCACGCCGCGGATAATTTCAGCAAAAAAAAACAGCTATCGTTTACCGTTTTGTTTTCGCTTTTCAGAATACTAATTGTAATAGTAGGTTCTGTTGTTGGGCCTCATCGATTATAGGTTTCTCGCTCGGTTTTGCAATGCAAATAACTGGGGTTAAACGATTCGTTGTTACGCAAGCAGTAATTACAGGATCGTTACTATTTATGCGATGCAATCGGGAAATGCCATTGTTTCCTGGTATATTGAAAAAAATGTATAGGAATAAATAGCTGAACTCATAATGAAAAATAACCGGTGTGAAGTTGATCTGATTAAAATATGCAACAGAAATGGATTCATATTTTTTTAATGAAAATTATTTAGAGTACTCTTTTATTATTCTTCAATTAACCACGATATTGAGCCGAAAATTAAATAACTTGAATTCAACATTTACTAATAGTTAACGATTAGGTTTAGGTCTTATAGCAGGGGTCATCAATTTTTTTAGAAACGGCTGAATTGATTTTTTATAAAACATGGTGTGTACATAGTATTTTGAATATTTATGTTGATGGCTTGTGTGTAAATAAATTTAAAGGTCATTAGCCGTTGAGTCACTAGGATAGGTCATAATTTTTATTATCCACAACAGCTGTTTTTATATTCTATGGATATGTATATATAAAATATTTATCAAGAATAAACTAGGTATTCTACAGATAAGAACACATTTGATAAAAACAAGACATTATTATAGATACAGCAGATCAAAAAGCGCATAGTATTAGCTGATGAAAAAAATCAAAGATTATAACAGTGTAATACATAAATAAATTTTTAAATGGTGTGAAATAATCTTAAACAAAAGTAGAAAATTTCTAATCACACTCCTTCTTGTAAAATAGCCTTAAAATATTTTGAATAAATGTTTTTTTTATGCACTTGCTCAAAATCTCCCTAGGGTCTAATTTTTTTGTATTGCTCGAGCTATCAAGTATCTAAACAGAAAAAAACATATTCGAAAAAACTAAATGTTGTAAAAGTTACAGCCGATCAGATGCGTAGTGTCGGCTAGCGTGTGATATGCGCGCCCCGGACATACACAAAAACGCCTTTGACGTGGAATCCACGTCGCCCGTACGCAATGAGTTAATACAGCTCGTTTTTTTATTTCATGTCCCATCAAAACAATCCGTTATGAAGTTATGCTTTGGGGCTGGTTAATGGCATTTTTCTTGACTGTCGTTTCCTTGTAACCCTATTAAAGACAAGTCATAAGTAGAAGTAATCTTAAATTCTTACAATAATCCTTAAAAACAAATTAATTAATAGATTTTTTTTATCTTTCAGCAGAACATGTACAGAATACAACTATTCTTAAACTTCTTCACAAGGGCGAAAGCTTCTGAACACCGTTAAAACTTATAAAATTGAGGTATTTAAGCACATCGTTTTTGGACCAAACTAATATATTTTTTAAATCACTAAGAAAGAAGAAGAAGGCAGATAGAAAGTAGAATATTTCAGATGTTTTGATTTGGATTGAGGAAAAAATGTTTTTTTTTAAATCGTCGACTTAGGATCATCGATGCAGCTCAATCAAATGAAACTGCATAAGGCAGCATGAAAACTAGCGATCAGTTTTTAAAGAACATATGTCTGAAAGTAATTTAAGAAAATGCAACATCAAATGGTTTTATAAGAGATTTCAGCAGAGGTATTCAGCGAAGTGGAATAAAAATTGGTCTAGATTAAAAGTAAAACAAGAATAAATGGATTCTATAGAGCTAATAGAAAGCAGTGATTTAATTAGTGGCAGTGAAAGTTATTCTATATATTAAATTTAAATTTAAAATTATTAAAACATATAATACACACTGTTTTTAAATGAGTTAACTGGGAGTTATCCAATAAGTCAAATTGGATAATTCTATGCACAAATTGTGAATATTTTCTTAACAAAATAATTGATTTATTCCACTTTTTGAGACATATGGTCGAAAGTCGGTCTTCTTTATAATTCCCCATTTCTTCTAAACGGACACGTTTGTGCGTTTAGCTGTCCATGGTATTTTTAGCAGACGTCGCCAGCACCACATTTCGAAGGCATCAATTTTCTTCTTCATATTTTCCTTTATGGTCCAGGTTTCTACGTCGTAAATAAAAATTAAAATCACCGTAGTAGTTGCGATGCGGGATGCAGAATGCAGAGAATCCTGGAGAGACAAAATCAAGAACTTTCAGAACGAAAAGGATCACGATCCTCAGACATGAGGGTGCCGACAAAAAAAATTCCACTTTTAAAATATATGTTAGATTATGACGATTTTATAAACATGTATTTTTATTGAACAGCATGTGATTAATTGAGTCTGAAATCGGGCGCAATTTCCATTGATAATGCCGTTTAAAATTGGTGTAAAATCACAAACGACATTAAAATTAATATTCATGAATTTCTGTATAATATCAGCGAATATTCGAGTCGGTCTGATTGCCGAGAAAAAATACTTTCCACTGCTAATTGTCACAAAATATTTTTAACAGCCCGCAGACACGCGATCCCTAATTAATGGCCGTTATTGCGAATTAGGGTAGACATAATTATTTTAAAATTTAGCGGGGAATATCCACCGAATTGAAATATATGTACGTAGGTCGATGGGGGATGGCGTGACTGGAATATTAAAAATAGAGTCGTCTGTATGCATTGGGATCGATTTGATTTATCAAATCGTATCGCAAATACATATTAATGACCGTGTCTATAAATATGGGGTCGGGCATGAAGTTTTATCGATTCCATCATTTTAATATTGCGATGATGTTCACGGCAATTGTCATTATGATACGATAACATTACGAATAATATTGTTTAAAACAGTTTCTATTAAAAATTTATATTAATGAAATTTGTCGAGCAATACATTTTTATTTAGGCAATGTCATGTTTCTACTAATTTATTAAAATAATTCAAAAATTGTTGTTGTTTCGATGATTTAGTATGCGTATTAATAAGCGAAGGGTCCCCTTACGTGCATAATTACAAAAAGTAATTAATTTCAACGCACTTTGCCTTGACCTGATTTAGCACAAATACTCGTTAACCCGTTTAAACCGACAATAGACGACTCGTGTCTGCATATTTCAATTATTTTCATATGACAATTCGTAATTAGGATCCATAGATAACGCTCCTATGCATGTTTTTGAATAATCTAATTATTTAAATTACGCAGAGGGTTTATAGTCAAATCGCCGGTTTCAACCGTGTTATATCAATTATTCAAGATGTCATAGAAATTCGGTTAGGGACATAATGTGTATGATTATCAGTACTGTGCTACAATTTTAAGCTATACATATTTTTTATATAAATTAAAAATGTATAAACAATGAATTAGTGCCCGAAATATCACAATTACTTAGGAATAATTTTATTTTTGGCAACATGCTGTAATTTTTAAAATAAGTGTTAAGTAAATTTTTTTTTTTATTAATTTTGATAAAAATATGTTAAACTTCATCTGCAGTATTTGTTTTATTAACCCTTTGATGAGTGAGTATTTTTCTAAGTTTCACACGTCCTGGGAATAAGCTAATTTTTCAACTTTTTTTTTTTTTTTTTTCAAGAATAATATTTATTGATTATCTGTTGTTTTTGTAAGGAAAATTAAAATAAATCACATTTTTCTCAATCTTTTTTTTACTGGAAAACTTTATTTAATTTGCAATTCGATATTTTTTTGGATCCATGAAATTTCTTCATCCAATTTTATTTAGAATACATTTTTTCTTATCTTTTTATGATAATTGTAAATGACTTATTAGAATCATTATTGAAAATTACTATGTAATTTGTGGCAAATAGCTTTTTATACAAGATATATAAAAACATATATTTACGAAGTTTTTCTATATTATTTAGATATTTTTTTCACTGCTAAAAAAACATAATATCAATGAATTTAAATTTACATATTATTGGTAAATCCATTTATTGTATATAATACAAAAAATTATAACATTTTGATCGTAATTGTAAGCGTGGCATTAAAAATAAAGCGACATCAGGTGTGGCCGTACATGTACGGCGATACTCTTCAAAGGGTTAATGTATATCTGAGTAATTTCTGTATATTTTACATAATCTAAATAAATAATTTGTTTGCTAAATACTCCAGCATATTAATATTTACTTGATTTATATAAAAAGTCTTCTCTATTTCGATTACTTATATTTTTTTACATTGAATTTGAAACATTAACCTATTCGTCATGGCGGCTCGAAAACAACCGCGTTGTTCAAAGGAGGTGTTCCTACCATGAACCCATAGATGTCGCTAGCATGCTATTATTGAAATTAATTATTTATCAAGGAACACGCATCAACAGATGGCGCCAGCTACCCACGAAACAAAACATTGCATGAATAACTGTATAATAAGACCCCAATGATTTGTGATATTCAGTAACAACTCTTACTCCACTTTATATTTTGTGTTCTTAAAGCAATAAAGTGTTTCAAGACTGCAGTAGTGGTTTTATTAAGTGTCCGGTTCAAAGCGGTCCTTCACGAGAGGATACAAGTGTTTTGGCGGACCTGGTCAAGTGTTATTGACCAGTCTGCAGTGTTGTGGCGGTCGCGGTCAGTGTTTTGACCCGGTCTGCAGTGTTGTGGCGTCTGAGGTCAGTGTTTTGACCCGGTCTGCAAAGTGTTGTGGCGGTCGCGGTCAGTGTTTTGACCCGGTCTGCAAAGTGTTGTGGCGGTCGCGGTCAGTGTTTTGACCCGGTCTGCAGTGTTGTGGCGTCTGAGGTCAGTGTTTTGACCCGGTCTGCAAAGTGTTGTGGCGGTCGCGGTCAGTGTTTTGACCCGGTCTGCAAAGTGTTGTGGCGGTCGTGGTCAGTGTTTTGACCCGGTCTGCAAAGTGTTGTGGCGGTCGCAGTCATTGTTTGATCCGGTCTGCAAAGCTTTGACAAGTCGCGGACAGTATTGACTTGGTCTACGCGTTTGGTCAACCATTTGGACAGCCAGTAACGGATTCTTCGACAAAATGGTAGCGTTACTCTTCAGCCAAGAAGAAATGGAACGCAGCATAGTAAGAGTGGGGGTAAATTAAAAAAAACTCGCCAAAGCAAAAATATCAAAAACGTCTATTGAAAAGAGAATGGAAACCATTGACCATTATTTCAAGACATACCAGGAAAACCATACTCAAATAATTTCCTTATCAACAATTGAAGATCGAAATAGTTTAAAATATTTCGTCGACGAAAAATAATGATTTGTGATATTCAGTAACAACTTTTACTCCACGTTATATTTTGGAGTTCATAAAGCAATAAAGTGTTTCAAAACTGCAGTAGTGGTTTTATTAAGTGTCTGGTTCAGGAGGTATCTTAGGGACCCCAAGCATTTCAAATCAAGATATTAATGAATTCTTCATCAGTATCTTTACATTTTTTTTAAATAGATTATTCTATGAATAAAAAAATAGTTATCCATGATATGTTTCATAAATTTGTCGATGTTTTGGGCAATGTCTGGGATATTGGGTATCCCAAGTTTTTGATTTTTCTCGAATTCTCTTTTAATATAATTTCAAGGGTGTAGATGTTACAAACAGTTTATATATGTCTAAAAAAATATAATAAATAATATAAATAATCACTGTTCGCTTCTATTCAGGCGATGTTTTATCTCATTCGCATGTGGTACGATGTGCCAATTGCAAGTGAAACATGCTAGGGCTTTGTCATTTACGCGTCACATTTATTAGATGAAAAATCTAAAATATCGAATAAATTATGATTAACTAGTTTTATGTTTAGAATAATCAATTTTATTAAAAAATAATTCACAATATAGATAAATAATACAACAACATCTGGACTCGAAAAGCTTTGGATGACGCAGTTGTTTTCGAGCCTCCGTGACGGATGGGTTATTTGGAATACATAGCCCAAAAATTTAGTCTCTAATAATTTAATAAGATCACAAATAATTTATACGATTTTATAATATATCAGAAATAAATTTAACAGTTCAACTCTTCTATAACAATGAGATAGGGATTGCACTATACAAACTTGCCCTATAGAAGACTATATTTATATTGATTTTATGATTTTATGGCATATTTATTTTATATAATCTAAATAAAAGTGGTCCATGTTTTACATCATGTCACTTTCACGGCTTTATTCCAAACAATCTTGGCCTCTATCGTTAAACTGACAAGACTTGTTTACCAGTAAAGGTAAAAACAACATACCTCACCCCTTTCATACGCAATGGGTGAGAAAATATGGTCATTCGCATTCGTAAACAAAAATTTATCTCGACTTTGATTGCCGTATCTAATTTATATTCGATATATTTGCCTGTATCTAAATACTTTACGTCATAAACATCAGTGGAGATTGATCAACACTTGCCTTTCAATATGTGTTGCAGCTAGGGAATCAAATCCTTGAATTATTTACTTGATTAAACCTATGTATTTCAAAAATTTAGAGTACTCAATATTAATAATTAATGTCTGAAATAAAAATTAATATCATTTGTACATAAGGGGGGGGGGGTTTAATGGCGCTCCTCTTTTTTTTCAAAAAAAAAATGTATATATTTTTCGACCACCCTGAACCAACAAAATAATCAGAATTATCAATTTTTTTATTGTGAAATTATTTGGTATAGTAAAAAGTCTTGTGGTATTTTCAAAGGGTAGTTTTAGAAACAGTTGTTCTTAGTCCTTTGACCTAAAAGTTGAGCCTCGAAGTGGACGACCCTGTACAGTAAATAAAGCCGCAATAAAATCTGAAATTGAAAAAAACCCAACTTTAACTATCAAAGAACTGTCAAATATAACTGGCACCAAGTTGTCCATCACTCAGAAGTGTCTGAAAAAATGCTTAGGCAAGAGCTTAAAACACCATTTCTTCGCAATTTAATCACCGAAGATGAGAAGTGGGTGTTGTACTATGTATATGAAGTAAAAAAAAAATGGCTTGAACATTAACAATAGCCGATTCCAACCCCTAGAGCAGAATTGCACCCGAAAAAACGTTTGCTTTTCATTTGTTGGGACTCTAAAGGACTCATTTACCACGAAGTTTTAAAATACGATCAAACTGTAACAACCCAAGTGTAATGTGACCAATTGGAGCGATTAAAGGCCGCACTACAAAAAAAATGGCCGGGTCTGGCGAGAGAAGAGAATCTTCTTCCTCCACGATAATGCGTCCCCATGTCGCAGATTTGTCCCTAAAAAATGATTTGACGGCTTTACTGCATCCTGCTTACTCGCCAGCCTTAGCCCCTTCAGACTACCATTTGTTTCGCTTTATGAAAAACTTTTTTAAAAATAAATCATTCCAAAAAGTGAAATGGGCCATTTCTGATTTTTTTAATTCTAAGTCAGCAGAATTTTTCAAGAAAGGTATTTTAGAGTTGGAAAATAGATGGCAGAAGGTTATATAATGTAATGGTTATTATTTTTTGTAAAAATTAATCAATGAATGTATAAAAAAATGAATTTGAATTTTATTGAAAAAAATACGATGGGACTTTCTACCACAATATATAAAAAAAATCTTAATATAATAATATGTATTTTTCATTAAATCGTTTTTATTTATATTTAATTAATTATTTATTTAAACTCTTGTCTTTAAAGAGCGTGAAACACGGTTGCAAGATCGTTTAAAAAAATTAAATCGGCAATCGATCGGTTCAATTATGGAAACTTTAAACTTTAAAAGATGATATTCAAATTTCAGAAAAGAGAAATGCAAAATATAGTCGAAAAACATTGACTAGACAGCTTTACGCATCAAAAGAAATGCGACTCTGTTCGCATATTTCAGCTAATTATTATTTTTTTATTAGGAGAAATGTGTGTGGGGCAATGCCCCGGTTGCCCCTAAGGACATGTCGCCCTCGTTTGCATACATGCAAATTTATTTTATGTTTATTTATTCGGGATCCTGAGATTGGTTGTCTTTGATCCCGAAATACCTAGATCAAAATTTTGGTTCGGGATTGAACTCCGTGGTTCCAGTGTTATTTCAACTATTTCAAATTTTCGCGAAACATATATTCAGGTCACGCTGAGTTCTAACGTTCCGCAGAACATACTTTGAGAAACGCTGCAGTAGAGCAATGCAAAACAAATTTATTATAAATTTAAAAAAAATACGAAAAGAATTCTAAAATTCGGTTATAATAAATTATAAAATACGCAAAAATGCATTTACATTCGCAATCCCGAAGAAATAATATATTATCATGATTTATTCGATTAAGAAAATACTTTTCGCGAATTGTGTGAATTATATTAAAACTTGCTGTCATAGTAAAATTTTTCCGCAAGCCGTTTATATCCGGAATGATCAATGGCTTGTTACCGAAAAGTGAACGCGAAAATATCACAGAATTTAATTAAAATTTCATTATGATAATATTCGATAAAAAAAATCGGCAATATTTTCAGCCATTACCCGTGTTGTGATTCGTATCAATTGTTTTTTTGTTTCAGCGCGTTACACGCGAAATATTTTATTATTCATACAAACACTTATGGTCCGGATTACTCGCCATTATGCTCTTCCTGGAATAGCGTAATACCATCCGCACGAGCCCTGAAACGCAAGCTGAAGTGGAATGAAAAATCGCGCCGAAAATATATCTGTTTATCGTCATATGGCAATTTCCTGAATCGATTCCCCCGTAAATCCATTCTGAAAGTGTTTCCTGCTGAAAGTGCCACATGATTTATACCATTCATGAGCACATTTTTTTTTCTCTCCCGATATAACACCGTGAAAATTTCAATGGAAACATTGGAATTTAATTATGTTTTGCGATTTGAACCTTTTTGTTGATCCTGGCGATTGAATATGTCTGAAGGAATAAAAATAAATATAAAAAAAATATTATAGAACGATTGGCACGAGTGTTTGAACGCTCCTCGAGTTTTCCGCAAATATTTTCCTTCCTGTGGGAGTCGGTTTTAGCATTTAGTAGTAACTCTGTCCCACGCAACAGGGGCGATGCTCAATTTGCTGACCCGCTTTGTTCTCGATTTTGTGTGTTACATCTCCCGGATTTATGGACCAGGTTCGCTATTTGTTGACAGGATCAGCATACGGGCGTGGGTGACCATTTTATAAATTCCATACAAACGTTGATGTTGTAAAATGTAAGCTACACACATCCATCTCTATAAAACGATTTTCTTTCAAAGCCACGGAAGGCAATTGTCGAGATGGTTCGTGGGAGTCTTTGCCTTCGAGCCCACGCAATGGCAGGTCTGCGAATTTATACCCATTGCTCGTTAGAGATGGTCGTTGGCTTCGTTTCTATTGCAGACCGGGAGCAATCTAATTATTTTGTGATGTAAATGAACGTCATAAAAGTTATTCATCGCAGTTTGAAAATACCAAGTATACTTTTGCGCCCAAATATCTAGGCTTACTATTTTTCGGCGTTTTAATTGGCATCCCCTTCATAGACCATCGACATGCCTCGTCTCCTTTGGTATAAATAACACTTAATGACAGTTGTTAGCTCAAGAAAAAAATAAAATATATACATTTTCATATTGCAGTAGTATGAAACCATTTTTCAAAGCATACAATGAAGGTAAAAGCTTTTTGATGACGGAAATAAAAAAATATTGAGCAAATGGATAGAGGACCTCAATTAAAACCACATGCCTGTTAGTACCCTAATCATAATTAATAAATCACTTACTCTTTGGGATCATTATAAGTCACAATATGGAAGAGAAGTTTTTAAACTAAGCAAAGGTTGGTTGAATCGGTTTAGAAAACAATCAAACCTAAATAGCCATAAAACAATTGGCGAATCGGCTAGTGCAGACGTAGAATTAACTGAAATATATCCAATGGAGTTCTGTGAAATTGTGGAAATGGGAAACTATCCACCAAATTTAATTGTTAATGTGGATGAGATGAGACTTTATTGGAAACGAAAGTCAACACGTACGTTTATTCGCATAGAGGAGAAGACTGTTTTTGAATTTAAAGCATCTAAAGATCCTTTAACTCTTCTTCTCACCAAAGATGCATTCGGAGAATTAAACTTGAAACCGATGTTGATTTATCAATGATAAACTTCTCGTGCCATGAAAGGTGATTCTTAACACAATTTACCAGATTTTTGGCTAAGTAGTCGTAAGGTGACACAAAATTTATTTATGGATATTGGAGTTCCGAATCACGAGTTCTTCTGGTGCTGGACAATGCACTGGGAGGTCCTCTGAAACTTGAGACGCTATGCGCTGATTTTTACCGTTGAAGTGGTATACCGAATACCAATTACATCCTACAGCTTATGGATCAGCACACAATAGCAGCGTTTAGTGCCTATTATTAGGCATTAAACGCATATTAAACATCGATGAAACATCAATGAAATTATTTTCATAGAAGAGATTTGTCTTATAGCCATATCCGGTAACATTGAAGGTAGATGATGTCGCCTCTACGCCTCTACTTTATACAGAATGCAGATAAAACGTAAGACGAAACATGTTCTAATTTGTTATGTCACATCATAGAAGCTACACAGGCTTTATAAGCTAATTTCCATTTTTCTAATATTTTTTATCAACTTTGTTTAAAAAAATATATGTTATTTATTCTTTGTGTAATATTTTAATATTAACTTACTATGCGAAATCATTAATATATTTTATGAATCCTTTTATAAGCACATTTTTAATCTAAATCCTATCTGAAGAATTTCCCGGCCAAAACATTAATAAAATATATTGATTTTGTGATTTGATTTGAACGTTTTTATAGGCTTTTCTTTAGCTGTAATTACTCTTAAAAATGATCTTTTTAAAATAAAATATCTCTTGATTTTATATTTTTTAACCATAAATAAAGCTTTGTTCTAGAAAAATAGCATTCACAAGGTTCACATTGTTATCAATTAATTTTTAAAAAGCATAGTTTCAGATATAATATCGCCGAAATTCAATATATTCTAATAAATAGATATGAGAGCAAATTAATAAATATTTCTGTATAATAAATTATATATTTAAAAAAAATTGAAGGTGAGAAATGCCAATGTTACTAAGCTTCTTATGCTCTTTGCGGAAACAAATTCGAAAGTCCCAAATTGACAATTTCTCAACGTTTATTTGCAGTGATTTATCAACCGACATTTACTCCAGTCTCTAATTTTTACAAAATAATAATGCTAGAATTTTCTAAAACAGTCTAAATAAAAAATTAAATATTTTATAATAAATCAAATTTAATAAAAATAATATTTATGCATATTACGATAAAATTATTTTTATCGCTTACAGAGCATAAAGTGTTTAATTAAAATTTACTTTTCTTTTCTACAGATTAAAACTAACACTGAATATTTGATCTTCGGCATTCTTTAGTTACCTTAAGAGACATATGAATTAATTATTCTATTGCTTAAAACCTACATTTTTTTTTAAATAATATATTTATAACGCATACAGATTTACTAAGTATTTTATTTTAGTTTAAATATTATGCTTCGATAAGATTCACAAATTCCATGTATTTATTTACCCATCTTAATTTAGTTAATCCCACAATGATGATATTATTACTGAAATTATACACAGGTGAATAAGTATTTAAACCGCTTTCGTTAGATTTCCAAGACATTAGATAAGATTAGTTTTATGTTTATTTAAAATATTCACCAAATAATATTTATATATATTAAAACATAGACATATATTTAGTTAAAGAACAGCTGCTAGATATTTTATAATATACATTTGCCTTATATAAGTCAGGTATTTATAAATATATTTATATATTTTTATCAACATTGATAAGTTCATAATTAAAGGGTAAAAAGTTGCAAAGTTCGATATTAAAAATCGGAAAAAGCGTAAGCAAAATTCTTCAGTAATATCAGTGGAAAATTTTCTATATAAAACGAGATATTAATTTATCCCTTGGAAGCCGACAATGGCCGTACAAAGTCGACGTTCAGCATTCGAGCAGCGCTGAAAGGTCTGGCCGAACTTTGGCTAGATGAAATTATAAATCGTGGACCAACTTCTCGGCAGAGATAACTTTTGATAATCGGCGATGGAAAATTAAGAGAGAAACAGTGAGCGAGAAAGACAACGCGAATCTTCGGAGAAATATTAAAATCGTTTAATATAATTTTTATTCGCCTAACTATCGGCATGACCCTCGCTGTGTATGAATAAGAATATTTCGCACGGAGGCGTATTGATACCGTTTGCGAATATTATGTTTAAATCGTGAGGGGAAACTTTGTGGTATCGAATACATTGCTAAATATTAATTTGGCCATTATGTGGCGGTTAGCCCATTTTAATACTTCGGGGAAATATTTAATATCAAAGTTTCCAGCATATTAGGCCTAAAAAATGTAATAATATCAAATAAATGATATACTTTAAACAGTACTTGAATACAAAATAGGCGGAAGGGTTATTAAACTGGATAACCTAAAACAAAATATAAAGATAAATTAATTTATTAGAACTAAAGATCGAATAAGTTAAATATATTTTTCAACAATAAAACATACAAATTAATTAACAAAAAAAATCTTAAAAATATATAAAAATATATATATTTCCAGGAATAAAAATATTAACAATAAAATTCAGTTATTTTATTATTTAAATTGATTAACTATGATTACAAAAAATAGCAAATGAAAGTTTAAAGTGATTCTGAGAAACGATGTTTTTAATATAATTTATTTGCTTATACATTTTACTAAAAATGCGGGAAAACTTTTAATTTAATTGTCCTTATTGCATCTTGTATAAAGTTACGTCGTAATATATATTACACTAGGCATTCTCACACCAATAAATTTGAAGAATGATTCATTTTTCATATGACATATCGACTGGCGAGTTTTTTTTTATCCACAGACTCAAGACAAAATATTTTTCTTACTCGTATTTTAATATATTTCTATTCACAGCAGTTAAAAATTCTGTATTTTTTGGGTCAAGAGTGCTTTATTCCTCATCTTTTTAATTAAAAATCCAATTCTTTAAACCAATAACCTTAGTCATCTACGAATTTCATAGATATTTTTTTATTACAAGGCCTCCTTTGCGTACATATAATATTTTATACTACAATGCTTTGATATTTAATTGAGTTCGTTGTACCTTAAACAAAATTAAGATACCCTAATCCATTATTAGTTATGAATCCCCATTATATTACGTATGGAAAATGCTTAAACTCCTTAGATTAGACGTTGAGATTTGGAGCGCCTTCACTCTTTACAGCAACCTTACACATTATTCATAAACTCTAATAATGTTTTTATTTATTAATATGAAAATACAGTATTAAGGCTAACTTGTAACATCATTTAATTTAATAATTTTTACCCTATTCAAGAGGGAATCATTATTTTTAAAGCTATTTTTTGATAGAATTTGTAATTTAATATTCCGTTCATATTATTTTTTACTCAGATTTCCTATCGTGATACTTAAAAATAAAATGTCTCACATGTAAGTTAGAAATCTATCCGAAAGACTTTATGTAATTTAGAGGTGGAAAGAAATATAAGATAAATCGAGTTGATATACTGAAATCGACCAAGACAAGTATCATCAACTCTCAATTCAATTATTCGCAAGAAGAATAAGATTCGCTAGTCAATTGAGAAGGATTCACAATATTAAATGATTTATTATTAATTATAATAAATTTTGTAGTTTATTAACTCCTGCACAATAAAAAATCAATGACATTGTTTAAGAAAGATAGTTCAATATAGCTGCTGATTAATAATGTGAGATATCAGAGCCAAATATATTTATTAGAGCGGTTTGTGAAGTGTTTTATATAAATTAATTTTGAAGATGATAATAAGTATAACATTTTTTTGTTCAAAGAAAAAATTAAAAGTGTTAATCAGCTATATTTAAAAATACTGCCTAATTTAATTAAAAATTAAAAATATGTCAATAATAAAAATAATAGATTTGTAGCATAGCTTGGAAACATTTTTAGAATGTTCATAATTTACTTATTTGTGATTTTTTTAAAAGACTTAAGAATAACCTAGCTGTAGCAATAAGGTCCCAAGTTTTTGATTTTTCTCGAATAACTCTATTATTGATTATAATAACTCTATTAATGATTTTTCTCGCTCGCATCCAGTACGATGTGCCGAGTGGAAGTCAAAGTATTTTTATTCTTTAAATATGGTTTTTACAATAAAACCATGCTTTGCTACAGATATTTATCGTAATAGTCGTATTAATTCCATTATTTGATTTCATAAGGATTGTTGTTCTAATTAAACGAAACCTTCTTTATTTCTAGTCGTGAAATGACACCAGAGTTATGTTAGTTTTTTTCTACGAACTCCAAAGGTTAGCCGTCACTGGTCTAATTACAGTCAGCCCTCCTATAGTGCAGAGTTTAGGATCACGCCACAAAAACTCGCTCTATAGAAAACTAGGAACCCATACAAAATTTAGGGATAGAGAATTTTTTTTCGTAAATTAACAAAATCAATATATTTCGAAAATTTCCAAGGGCCTTTTCCTGTTTTTTTTTTCGCGGCAACGTGTATTAAAAGAACCAATAGGCTAAGACAGGGGAGGTCTTTAAAAATACGTAAGTATGTTTTATTTTAGCACATTAATAGAAACATAAAAATAAAGACATTTAAACAAGGATTCTTTTATTTTATTCTTTAATTTTTTAATATGAAGATTTACATTTTCTAATTTTACTAAATATATAAAATTTGCCTAGTTCATTGATATTAATGCCCATTAAAATGTTGTTTTCATTATAATCCGCGAGATACAAAATAATATGTTAAAAAAATTACGAGACAAATTTTCCGGCGAATTTTCTTCCAATTGTATTAATATATTATTTATTATTTGAATTGCCAACTAACAAGAACCTAGTCTTTTCCACCTGGAGGATACTACGCGATCTTCGATGGTCCCGAGCTTCTTATATCCATATCCCAAGTATCAGCAGAGGCTCGTCTGTCTCAATCCTGAAGCCAAGACTGCGATGGTTGTCCTCAAGGTTAACAAAGCTCTTCGAATCTAGGTCAGGTCATCAGCCATAAAAGCTGAGCTGAGCTGTCAACGTGGAGATTGTAACAATAATAATCGGACGTAGCTAGGGCCGAATCGTATTTAATTTACTCTTTGAGAGGATGCTACGGGAACCTCCTTTAGCACATCCATCACTGGATCGGCACAAATAACAACCTGAACTCCTCATAGTTAAAGGATGGCTTACTGTGCATAAAACATAGTGGAAAAGAGTACTATTTTTTTTAAAGAGTACGTTTTCGTCTATTTACGTTATTTTTAAAGAGTTCTTTAAAATACAACGGTTCTACTTTTACCACATATTTTTTTATAATAAACCTATTGCATTTTATTTTTCAATTCTGGATTTTTTAATTGAATAATTGTTTTAATGATCATGATAAAATTTATTAATTCTAGCATCTCTCTAGCATTCAAGATTAGGCAACAGCTTAGTCAACTAAGTCCAGCGCTTTGTTTGTCGGCCAAATTGATTAATTTGCAAATTGTCACCCGTAACAATGTCGGGCATTTGTCTCAAATAACTAAGTCAAAGTTTTCGGCATTATTGGCCCGACAGAGCCGTCCTAATTGTCTGTCCACAGATAAACAAGAAATCAGTTACACAACAGTTCAAACTATTAATTTGCAATAAAATACGTCTAGGAAATTATTGCGACCATTGCCGTTTCGCTCGGACGTTTGCCGATCCGCAAACGCCCATATTAAATGTCATACATAGAACCGGAACCCGGAAAAAGAGGGATCAATAGGTTTTTCATTTATATTTGAATAAGTTTTTCTTTATTGCCGGCCAAATGTTTTATTTGCGTGTGTTTTTGATGGAAAACCGTTCGGTGTAATAATAATACGGCAAATATAATCTGTATCATAGAGAAAAACCTGAAGAATATCAATATATCATCGCCCTGGGGCCTACGAAAATTTTTAAATCGTACGTTTGCAGATAATTGAAAATAAAAAAAAATAACCTAATATATTTCGCCCGTGGGAATTGGGTGTCTTCAAAATTATTATAATGGTATAACTATGATAATATTTCAATATAATTTATTTTACTGTGCAGAATCTGCAGACCGATAAAATTGGGCAAAATTTTTCTATATGGACAAACGGCCGACATAAGCCAATGAGCAGACGATGTACATAGATATTAATATATATAAAAAATATTAAACAATTTAAAAATATAGCGATAGTGTTACCTGTGGTTTTAGTTTACAGAATATGTATACTTTACAATCCAGAAAAAGTAAGCTAATTAAATCGGATCTTCAAAAAAAATAGCAATGAAATGTCGTACTATTTTATTTTCTAATAAAATCTCAATAAAATAATCTCACTTTTACATAACAGATAATAAAACTAATAATAATTACGAATGCATTTAATGATTACTGTTGTAATAATTAGAAAAATTACTGTATTGATTTTATAGTGTTTACTTAGATTGAATAATGTTTAACCAATTTTACCTGAAGATCATAAAAAAAGTATCAATGATAAGGGATCATCGTGACAAATACATAAAGTATTATATTTATTTTGCGATATTTATTGACGTAAAAACTCATCTCTTTTTGATATTTTGTATTCCTATTCAATTCAATTCCTTTACTGTTTAATTAAATTGATTTTTCATCATGTTTATGTAATTAATTAATTAGTAAAATATTAGAAATAGATAAACGATGAACAATCTTTGTGATAAACTACC
>JAGXCT010034416.1:0-22271 GCA_022495035.1 Philopotamus ludificatus
TTTAAATTATGTATTTTTTTTCACTATACTACTATGTTTTTATGCGTGATTGGCGTCCTGAGTTATTCTGTAATGCCAATCACGCATTGTCCCATTTAGATGATTACAATAGAGGTTTTTAATATTTTTCCATGGACCGAACCTAAACTAACCACACTCAATATTATACGTAGTATTTATTTCGTAAATAATACCAACAAATAGCGGTAATTGATTTATTTATTTTTCTTACTATTTATTATAACGTTTTACAAAAACTATTTTAAATAAATGGATCGCTAAATGGAGATCTTCACTCTAATAGTTTTAATAAGATTATAATTTAATTTTAATTAGTTTGTTTTAATATTAATTTAGTTTCCTAAAATTTGTAATCAGTCATAGCTACATAATTTGAATATATTTGTAGCAAATTCAACTAACATAATAATAACAAAACTTAGCTATATAACCTGAATAATAAGTTCTTTATAACTACATATATATTAATATATTAAACTTGATAATAACTGTACAATTTTTTTTTTAAATATTATATTAATACACTGAAAACTAAGTTATATTTTATGCTCAATTAGCTATATTTTTTTCCTTATGCTGTTTGTGAAATGCAGAATATTTGCATATACCAATTATAATTGTTCTCCTTACATTTTTTTCTTACATACTATTGTTTAATACGTGCAGATAGCTTATAATCAAAGCAAATAAAATGAAAAACAAACTTTTGATGGATTTTTAAAAAAAATGAGACAACCTGGATATCGAATATCACGATTTTAACGTGATAACATGAGACTGTTGTAAACAAAAATATTTTTTCTAGATTAAAAAGGCAGGAAATTAATTATAATTGGGCAAAATATAGAATCTTCCATATTGTTTGTTATTTTCTCAGTATTAAAGCAATTACACAATTGTAAAGGTTTATATAATATTGATATATATTTTATATAATTATAAAATTTTATATTTAAACTTCCACGAAAAACATAACATACGTATTCGAACAGATTGAGGCTGACAATTTTGGTTCAGCCGTTGCCTTTTACGGCAACATTATTATATTGAATCCACTTTTATCTCCGGTAACAAATTTCCTTAGAAATGCCTCTTGATGCTGCCAAGTGAGAAGGCTTTGTTCTTTGTTTTCCTCAGTGCAGGAGGCATCCAAATCCCCAACTTGTTAACCTTAGTAAGTGTTTTAAGCGCTCATACACAATGTCGTGTGTATGAATGTATATATGAGAATATAAGTATATAAGCTAATCGCAGAACTTGATGCAATTATATTAAAACATATTTCAGAAGTATATTTTTTGTAAAATGTAAGTATGCATTTTTAATATACATATTAACGATAGTACTGAACATACTTAACATTTGCCAAAAATAGTATTTTTTGGCAAATGTGCTATGTAATTAACTATAATTTTTTTACTATCTCGAAACGTTTCATTCTTAATTGGATCTCTAATTTGCATATGATTTGACAATTGCGTATCAAAACTGAGATGGGCAAACAACCCGCTAGTCAAACAGTTTATGATTAAATCCTCGATTTCAATAATTACGTTAAACGTGTTTGAGTTATCCATCTGTTTGCTCACATCCATCTCCATAGCTGTTATTATTTTGTATATTTTAATATTATCACAGCAAAAAAATATTAAAAACAAATCGATTGGGGGAAGAATCGCCATTGTTCAAACTTGTTAATTGAGCTCCTATAATTGGAAATATAATTTTAAACATTCAATTATCGGATACAATATAGTCCACTTAGAGTTTATTAAATATTTTTCATAGAAGTCATAAAACATATTATTTTTAACGCCATTAAATAATATTAAGATATTCAATTAATGGTATTGAAAGAGAAATATTAGATTTTATACCACTCGTTATTTATTTAAATACATACGTATATATTATATGTTCTACTAAGAATTGAATAATACGCAAAAGGAATATAATTGAAATACAAAATATATCGACATTAAATTAAATTTATGATTAGTTTTATTAAAATTTATACCACGTATTGTGTGTCTGTAATTCTTATTATATTTTGTGAGATGAAAGATATACATATATATATGTATTTTATCATTTAAATCTACATACATACATTGTTAAAATTTTCGTCATGGCAGAACAAAGGGTAATACTCCATATGCATACAGATGTATATTTATTCAGTATTACCTTTATTTTATTAAAAAAGTATATTATTATTAGCATTAAATACTAAAAAGAAATCGTATTTTTTAAATACATTTTTTATAGAAATCCTGTTATTTCATTTTCTAGAAGTTTTAGCAAAAAAGCAATATTATTATGAGCCATAGTATTCGCTGACACTTTTGAAACTTTTTCCTATTCCTGAAGGAGAAAAAAAAACATGAAAGAACGACGTTTTGTCGAACATTAATACGGTAAGCTAAATTCATGACAAAATTAACAAATTTATCAAAAAAGTACCAATATAGATTTTTATAAAATCCTAATCTCAAAATTAGTGAAGCAAACAAATAGTTTCTTCCGAAACTCTCTGCATTTTTGTAGTAGGACTTTCATGTAAAAGAAAGCCTCTCTTGTTTCAAGTCCATTGTGAAACACTAGCTGGAAATCTACAATCACACTTTCACACTTCTTATCAATCCTGCCTTGGACGACTTTCATGATAATTTTTAATCCATTAACATAAAAGAAATCAGTCCATAGTCCAAAGAATCTGGATTATATCCAATCATTCTGGTCACGAATAGCCAATATTATTTTTTTCAATAAGTATCTAATCTAACTATCGACTTTAAGATATAGTTTTCCATCCTATTATTTTATTTTGAAATACTAAAACCATTCTCAGCGTTTGGCTGAAAATCTAGGAAACATACGAGATATATTTTTGGTTGGTTTCCTTAATTCTAATGAAAAAAATATTTTAATATATTAAAATATATAATATGAATATGGTTTCGTCGAATCGGTATATTTCCGTAAAGTAGGGTTATTGCTTAAACTAATTATATTCAAGTATGCATTATATTCTAGTACCATTTACATAAGATTATTTCAACTACCAACCGCTATGAAGTTTGTTGTTTAATAAACATAAAACCATCATATTTCCTAATCGCCTTATCACTTAACCCCCGCCATTTTCCGGATGTGAACTTATAATTAGATGCAAAATGCTGAAAACGCAGATTTCGGCCACCAAAAATATTTACTAAACTGTGAAATATTTTTATAAGATTATTCAAAATGATATTGACAGAAATTTAAAAAAAAATCAAATTAAACGTCCTCTGAAATTGATTTAAGCTCGCGCTATCGGCATCGAAATATTTTCAAAGAATTTTCAATTGAATTATATTATATGTATAGGATATGTATAAAAGAAACCTTTTATTCAATGTTTTTAAAGTCGGGCTGAATTACAATTTTGTTTTTTAATTAATATAAAAATAATCAGCTACCCTTTGGCTTTTTACAAAATATTTTTAAAAAGTCTTAGCATTGTTTACGCTTCTTTTTTCACTTAAACGCTAGGGGCAACTGAATCTTTTCCTCCTTTTGTTCTGCTTTATAATAAAAATGTAAAATAACTCCCATTATCTAGAATATAATTGCAATAATACAATATATATTTTTTTCATTATAAAAATAAATAACGTTTCGATATTCCCATACTAAATTTCGCAGACGACATTTCATACATAATTCCAATGCCGGATAAATAGAATTTCCGCAATAAAATAATAAAAAAATCGTAACAAGTGTGTCGTAAATTTGCGTAGATTTATAATATTGATATTGAGATCTGGAGAATAAATCGGTCGTGATAAAACCCCAATATTTCCGACTGAAGCCAATTTTTCATTATCTTGCTGAAATATCCAATTCCACGCTGTAAATTTTCCTTCAATTCCTGTAGCTTTTTTCGACTTTTTTTTCAATATCATAAATTACATAAGAAAATAAAGTCGCGTAATTCGATTTAGCTTTCTGCAAGTTCGTCTATTCTTTAATGATAATTAACTTTTATTTGAATATTAATAACAATTAAACTTGTTGAATTTATAGGAAAGTTTAAATTTAAAAAAAATATGCATTGAATATTTTTAAATAACTTAAATTTAATAAATATTTTCAGCATAATATTAAGGCTTAGATGAATTATTTAATAAAATTTCTGCTGTATTTTCCGAAAATCAAATCAAGGTTTTCATAAATCTAATTTAAATTTTATTAATATTTATGAAATCGCTCAACAGTAGATTATTTATAGCAACCTAGATACGCCAAACTTTTCAACATAGCTTTATATCGAATGAAATCTAATCTTCAAGCAAAAGTGAGTTAAAAATTGTTTTATATTACTCATATGTTAATAAAATTATATTTAAAGTTTACAATATTAAATTATGGCTGTATATTTTTATGAGATGGAGTGCGACACTACAGGGTACCATCATTTTGGAAAGCACTTATCTAGTGTAATATTTATCTCTCTCAGAGTGAGGGTCAACGGATTTTAAACAACGTAACAAAGACATGTCTTAATAATAAAGCTCTAATTCGATTTCTTGAGTAGGATATAATATAAAAGAAAATAACAGGGAAATCTCGTTAAAAGAGTTCTAGCATAGTAATGGTGAGCCCGGGATACAAATAAAAATACTTGAATTTCTATATAAATATGATTTACGATATTATAACATAGGTACAGTTTATTTTAAAATTATTTAGATTTTAACTATTACTTTGCATTAAATATTTAATGTAATAAAATTGTGTGACATAAGAGTTTGAAAATAAAATATTTTAAATAGCAATAGTTTTTCGGCTTAACCTTAACCCTGCAGATAGAAACTGAAATTGAATGTGACAAAACGACCTAAAAGTGTTATATAAGGCCAATTCTCTCTTGGATAAAATATAAGCAGACGTGGAGATGAATACTACAACAGCCATTCTGTGTCACAATTTTTTACCAAGATTTTTTTGCTAGAATTTCTTTGAAGCAATGTAACCGAGAAATGTATATACTAGAAAAATTCTGTTTCTTCTAAGAGACTCATAGAACGAAATTAACAATCTAATTTAAACAAAATTATATATATATATATATTTATTTTTAAATTAACCACGGAAATTCTTTGTGAAGGTAAATATTTTTTTAACGTTTATTAAAGTTAAAAATATGATAAAAATTATCTCGAGTGTTATATAATCAAATAAAAACGTTGAACCTGGTAAAGCTAATATAATATTAATATAATAAAATTTACGAAAACTATTTTTTTTATATTAAAAATGCGAGGAATAAAAGACAATTATTTTCTTAAGGAAAATTTATTTATAAAGTATATTTTATGAATTATTTATATACTAAGACAATTCATTTCTAATATGTAAATTTATAATGGAACTCAAACTCGTTTCGCTCAAATGCAATACTATGTTTCAATTATTTATAACAAAAAAAAAGTTATATATTATATATTAAGGATATCGAAAAGAAAACCATTATTGTTACATGCCGCTATTAAGCTTAGTTTTCTGTTATAACGCCGTAAAATAATATTTTTTATCTAAAATACTGTTCCTTTAGCTTTATTTCCTGTAATATAAATTTAATATTATGTTTAATGGTTACGTATCTGAGCTAGAAACATCCGTGAAACATGGCATTCATTATAAATTGGTAATAAAAAAATGAATGAATCAGAATGATTATCAAAACCACTGAAATCAGATACTCGGAAAAATATTGAGGATATAACGCAAAAGCTAACATCTCCATAATTCTCAGCATAGAGATGATATACATTTAAGGCTTGATAATAAAAAATAAGTATGATGTTTAGCTTTTTCAGTTATTCTGTATTTTACAGAGAGCCATATCCGGCGAATAGGAAGGGTGAAGCATCACAACGATATTATTAAATTGTCATTTGCTCAGCACACTAAGAATGCGTCTTCTGATGTCAAACTACGTCAGGGCCAAGTGTATCATGTAACAATAATGACAATAGCCCCCCGAATTAAACAAAAACCCATATATTTTTTGATCAAATTATCGTATACATCTGATTTATAATTGAAAAAAAGGTGGTAATTTAATATCCTCTATGAAAATCGATGAAACATCCCTTATCCCTTTAATCTCTATTGACACGCCGGTGTGATTGGTACTTATTCACCTTACACGTTAGCGTTGCACGCCGAATGCTTTGTGTAAATGTAATTTGGATAGGAATGTGTTTATTCAATTATTGGGAACAGTGAAATCGAATTTCAGATATATTTTTGGATTTGCAAATTTATACGCGTACGGGATATAATTATGTAAATTTCTCATAGCGGTTAAAGGGTTAAGAAGCGTAAAATTCAATAATCTAATCGCCTTTGTAAAACATATCCAAAAGTATTCTGATTAGAAACCTGTATTTTTAAAAGGGGAACGAATAATTTAATAAAAAAAGGCAAAAAATTATTGACGATGAAGGAAGTTATATTATTGAATAACATTTTTTTATGTTAAAACTACACAATATAGTTTTATTTTCGATACCTCTCATATTAAATAGGGTTAAAAATTAATATTCATTTATTTATCAGACATTAGGTATACACAATTCAATATTCATTGGAATTTTTATTTATTCTCTAGCAAATTTAAATTGTTATCCATTGCCCACATGTATTTTATTATTAAACATTTCCCAATAATTTGTTGATGCATATTTGATGTATCAAATATATTCATCGCTTTAATCTAAACATGATATTAGCTTGTTATTTTGAGTAAACAAATTTTCATTCAATATTTATTAAATTCGTATTTGATGTATATATCTAATAATGTACATATATTACACACTAAAAATATCTCGTTCGATTCAAATATACGGCCCATGACCCATCCTTTGTACGGGAAATTTTAATGACATTTTGACATATCATGGCGGACATTTGCTCGTCTGCCTACCGTTCTAGATTCTGATATTTCCTAACTGGTTACGACACAAATAAATTTGTAACAAAAAATAATAACATTTTTCCCTGGAAAAATTCACAATTCAGGATACACTTCTTTTATGATCGACGATTACACCGAGTATATTTCACTGAATGAAAAAACAAAGGGCGTAGCATAAAAGAGCAAATATGGCAACTATATTCATTTATCTACCGTACCATAGTGTTTACTGTGGACCGGACCGACTGCCCCCACACCTCCCATCTCCCAACGCGTCGTTTTTACGAGTCTCAGCGAATCTTATAAATTTCATCACATTCTGAGTTTTATGAGTTCTACGACACCGATCTTTAGGCTCTCGAGCCCGGTGGCCACTCTTCTGTCACTTTCAGCCTGATGGATGACTTATCTCGACCGAACCCTTCCACAATTCACGTAGCTACTCAATATTTTTTATTACCACCAAATATAGATGTATATGTGCAAAAATATTTACTTAATGTCGATCTAAATGGTTTAATAAAATATTCAGTCGCAATCTATGGGTTTGTATGTGTTTCCATAACAATTTCAGGGCTAACTTTCGAGTAGTGCTTGAAACTTGTTGGGTCAACCTTTGAATCGATGTTTGACCTTAATGACATTGAAACTTCAACGATCAGACAGATTATTGAAATATATGTATTAGCTGTAAATGAAATGGCGTCATAGTTCAAACTATTCCAATATTTAAATGTATGATATTATTTACATACATTAAATGTAATAAAATTAATATATAAATTTAAATGATATATTATTTACATATATTAATACATTATGCTATTATTATGCAGTCGATTGTTGGTAGCAATCGACGTGTAAAATAAAATCGCATTAATATAAATTAAAGCTACAATATTTGATTTAAAAAAATTGCGTAAAATATACTTTTTATTATTTTTTTCCATAAATATATATAATATATATATATATATATATATATATATATATATATATATATATATATATATCCTGAGTCTCACACGTGACGTGAGGGCTCCCTCTTTCGTGTCCATACCGCGGGGACCCGAGCCGTCTTGGTATGCGGTTTTTTATAAAGAGTTTCCCTCTCTTGGCCATTGCTGGCATTGGACGTACATCTTCTACCATGTTGGTATCGGATTTTACCCTCTCAACTGTGTCCAGGCATGTAGGAGGGGGTTTGCCTCGGTATTCGTTTGTTCTCTTCTCTAAGGCGTTATCTGCTTATAACGAGTCACGAGTGACAAGTAGCGAGTGACTACACACACACCTATATAGATATACACAGGCATACATATGAACATCTGCCCAAAACGAGTCTCAAGTAGCCAGTCGCAAGTGATTATTAGCCCTGTCGCGCAATAGCAATCCTTTCATCATGGGAAAGACCTCCTCAGAGAGGGGTCCCCTAGAAAGAAGGAAGAGAAGCGAAAGTATCGAGACTAGACCGATTATTGGTCAACAGATTAGGGTTTTCCTTCCCAGGGTATACTGGCTCTGTGGTGAGAAATTCGTTAGAGACCAGATTTATTTATGCACACAAGGATATGTGTACACCAACATGTACATATTTTTGCACTGTTTTGTTGGGTATTAATCAAAGTTCAATTGGGCCCCTAGTCAACTCAATGCAGGGGGTTATGTTGACTGTAATATAAAAAATGTAATGAGAAGCTGACCATCAATTTTAACGGTATGGTAAATAGTTGTTTTTCATTTTCGAAAAGTTCTTGAGCCTTGTGACTGGCAAATGATGATGATGATATATATATAAATTAATACACATAGATGGTGAAATATTGCTAACCTAAACTTTCTTGAACTTTGATCCAGCTCTCGTTCAATTGATAAAGTGCTGAATTTTCGTAGGGAATTGAAATTATTTTTCAATTCCCTGCTCGATAAAACTAGGTAGCTTAGATTTAAAATATTTTCTAGATGATTTTTATAACGACTATGTTTTTCTTTGTTTAAACAAAAATCAATCTGAAAGTCTAGTAAGTATGCCTTATGAGGTAACACTTCCCAGTTTAAGTGCTGTATTTTTCCATGTAATTGCTGTTTTAGTTTGAGTTTAACTTTTAGTATTAGTAAGTATTTTTTCTAGTCGATGACATCTGCTGTTGTATTTCTCCTGGTTTTAAAAGTTCATCATGTATGATTCCGCAAATATAGCAGCAATTTTAAAAAAAAACTTTCCGAAGCGTTTTCCGGAATGCCTCAGTTTTTCAGGTTGTCGTGAAAAAATGACGCTGTCAAAAGTTGTTTATTTCATTTCCCGTGATAATTTATTCCAAATACGGCAGATTTCTATAACTCGACAGCAACGATCTATGTATACACGTATAAATCTGCATTCATTCTCCAAGTTTTAAAAACAATATTGAAACCTCATGAACCTCAACCTATGATCAACTCTACCTCAACCATGTATAGAAACTCATTTCTTCAATTAATGATTCCTTAGACTTTAGATACGATAAGAACGATGCTAGATGAGAACGTTTTACAATTTTGAAAAATAAAAAAAATTCTCTTGTATTTACGGTAATAATTATTGAATAATTAAATATTGCATTTTAAAATAATATCTTTTAATCATTCTTGAAAATATATATGTGTATAGTTTTATGTATAAGACGATCAATAAGCAAATTATATTTAATAGTGAAGACGATATTTTATAATTGTATTTTACAAAAAATTGTATACTTGTTACTCGAATCAGGCCGATTTTATCAAGCTTGGAAGCACTGTATATTTTTTTGTTGCAATGAACCACTCTGGAAAGTTTTTCTTATATAAAATCCTCATTTTTTTTTATAAATTCTCTTTTTTCTAACGTAACGTCTCATATTTCTTTCACCGCATTTCATTGCTATTCTAAATGGCTTTATTTTTTGTGATAATTTATCTACATTCGGATGTATTTTCTATTCTTTTAGTATATTCTGACTTAATATTATTATTTGTATAAAAATTATATTATCTAAGATATCGTCATTTTCCATCTAACCTGCTGAATTTAGTAAAATTTACCATTTATCATGGCACGATCGATTTACCATATGCAAATTTACATAAGAGGTATATCTGTATGTTATACATTGTGAATGAACATGCCCCCAGGATTAGGCAATAACGACAGGAACATCTGTCAGCTTGCATTATCAGATTATTGCTACATTCGGTTTCCGAGTCAGATTATCAGAAATAGACTAATAAAATTGTACACCTTACACTTTAAACATCCTGCAGAATCTAATAGCGATCGCGCATATCAATCGCAAAGTCATCGCAATTAATTGCCCGATCACGACACGTCGGGGAGTAATGAATAAGGCCGCACGTTCGTATTTAAATTGGCCACACACGAACCGAAGGTTTTCGATCCCCCATATCCTGCACACGTCCAAAAATTAAAAAAATCCCGGAAAATAAATAAAGCGTTGAAATAATTTCATTCGACCTTCATCAAAATTCAGGGCCCGATGTGTTGCTGTGACAAATTTTGCGCTATAGATGATGAAAAACAGCCGCGGTGAATTTTTAATACATTGTATACCAGCTTTTCTACCTAAACAGATTTTCATTTGGGCAACAAAACAAGTCACGCATGAGTCCGTGACGGAAAATGTGACCAGCGATTCTCACATGTCACAAGAACTATCCATTTCAAATGCCATTTTAATAAAATCGAATATTTTTTGCGATAAAAATTAATCAACTCTATAAAACAATAGCAATAAATATAAAACCGTAATCGCATAAAAATTCAGAAAAATTCGAAAATAAATATATATAATAAATATACTATTTACAATATTAATATATTGTATACAATATATTAGTATTACATTAATAATTTAATTTATTTATTTAGTATCCCTTTGAAGAGTATCGCCGTAGATGTACGGCCACATCTGATGTCACTTTATTTTTAATGCCACGCTTATAATTTCGAACAAAATGTTATATTTTTTTGTATTATATACAATAAATGGATTTACCAATAATATGTAAATTTAATTTCTATTTGAAAAAGCTATTTGCCACAAATTACATAGTAATTTTCATTAATGATTCTAAAAATTCATTTACAATTGTCATAAAATTCTAAATAAAATTGGATGAAGAAATTTCATGGATCAAAAGAAATTATCAAGTTTTCCGGGTAAAAAAAAGATTGAGAAAAATGTGATTTATTTTAATTTACCTTACAAATACAATAAATAATATTCTTAAAAAAAAAAAATTAAAAAAAATTAGCTTATTGCCAGGACGTGTGAAACTTAGAAAAATACTCACTCATCAAAGGGTTTATAGTTAAATATTTAAAGACAATCCTATTCAATCCAATAATTCTAATTATTATAATTAAATTGCTTTTAGAATTATTATGGCTATCCAACAGTAGCGAATCAAGTCAAATAGAAGCCCCAAACTGTAAAAAAAATCGGAGCTTTCAAACTCCAGTGAGAAAAAACAATTAAATTGAATATACTCTTATTAAGTTATTAACAAAAATTGTAACTTCTTCAATTTTTTATCAATTTGGGTTAAAATTTCCAGCTGAATATACAGTATAATCATATTATTTCATCTTTCTTTTTCTATAGTACTCTTAAAATCTTTTTTTACATGCTTTAAAACAAAAAACGATGTTTTTCCTGACGTATTAAATGAGTAAATGTGCAAGATATTTCTTTGGCGACTTGATAAATACCTGGTGTGGTTTTTATGGTGTTCACGTTTTCTTTTGGAAATATTAAAAAAATCATCTTTAAAAATACAAACATCATTATCATTTTTAGAACTATCCTTCAACTTGCATATCGCAAACTTTTTTCACGTAATATTAATAATCTTTTGTTGTCCACGAGTTCATCTATCTTCCACGTTAGTTGCCTCTTTTTTAAACCTCGGTACCCCTCTCGAGGCCCCGCTTTAATCGCAGGGAGTCCGCTTACCTCTTAATCCGCCACTTTTAACTGATTATTTTCTGATAGGTAAATACAGACAATTTCCACAAGCGGAGCTTGTTTCATTCATCATTAACTGATAATATTTGATAAAAGCTGGTAAAATTCGGATCATTTAATCTGAAAATATTTTCTACTTTACAATGATACAAAGGAAAGTTTTTCATTCCATTCACTATTATTTACTTATTGAAATAAGTACCGTGTATATTCAAAACCGCTATAAGAGAGAGGCATAAAAGCGTATACTAAAGTCGTATTAAAATATAATCGGATTTTTTTTACTTTGCGGGATATACGTCTAATTAACTTTTTCTCAATATAATTTTCTTTGTTCTATTAGTTGTATTACTTGTCTCTAGTGTATTTTGACATTGATGGTTTCATTAATGTTTCCTTAATTGGTGGCTGATGAAAGAACTTAACGTGCTGGCCGATTTTTTCACTTTTAAAATAATAATTGACTAAATGGGCGCCGTTATGATTCCTCATCCTCTATATTCGCCGGAAAATTGAACGAGACAAAATTAATATTGATGAAATAAAGATTTTTTCGACAAGGAAATTTCCACGTATTCTTTTTATATCAAATCCACTATATATGTAAATTGTGTAACAATTTTTGATTAAATATAAAATAATTAGATAAAAACATTACATACCTCTAGAAATAATATGTTTTTAAACGCTTGAAATCTTAACACTTAACCAGAACGGCAATCTAAATTATACGAAGCATTTAAAATGAAATATATATTTGCGAGCTTTGTTTTAATTAACATGTCTACTATTAATTTTAATATTACAACATATATTTCACACCACAAGAGCTTTAAGTAAGCAAATTTTCTTAAATAATTAATATTTCTTGTCAAAAATAATTGTTCGACGTTACACCGAACAGTTTGAGAATTCTTTTGTGGTTTGATCAGTATTCAAGCCATTTGCAAAGCTCCGTGATTGATTTAGAAGGGATCAAGGGACAACATTAGCATTCGAATAAAGAAGGAAAATGGAATGGAAATGCTTCGCCCATATTAACTTGTTACTATCGCTGACATATTTGTTCGATTATCGCTGAAAATCCAGATAAAATATTTCAAATATTTGAAACCTTTTTTCTACATGACAACGGATGAAATTAATAATATGGGATCTAAGGATCCTTTGGTCGCTAGAGATATACCTTGGTATACATGTTAATCTGAATTTAAACTGCGAACCCCTAGCTTAGTTACAAAAGCAGGGTTTTCCACAAGAGCTCTACTTGATACAAGCACATTTATTCTGGCCGTATAATAATATCCTTATAAGGATAATAGTGATGTAAATGACCCAGAACCAGTGTTTAGGAAATCCCATGGGATCAGGTCTATCTAAGTTTGAAAGGATGAAATTAGTTGCAACTACTGCAGAAAATTTCAAATTAATGAAAGTTTTATAATTTTAAATTATTGTAATTATTATATAAAGTTTTGCATCAATACTACATAGTGAATTTCATCAAAGCCGAGTGAACTTGCATTATTAATATTTTACAGCGCCATTAAAATACAATGTTTATGCGTCTGTTAGCTGAAATAGGAACATTTCTGAAAATCGCCTTGGGCTCCGTTGCCTATAATATTGAACTGGCTCTGATTATCCATTCCGTTTTAGCCATCAACCTAGTGTACATGCTGAATTTTGAATATTAAACCGTAATTCTGAACAGTTGTATCATGGAAAAGCCGATAAAAACATGTGTATTCATGAGCTATCCACAATTCGTGTTTAAATTATTAAAAATATATAGCTATCTAAATTTACGGGATTGTATTCACTCCCAATATTCTAAACGTCTGCGATATTAATTTCAGACATATTTATTACGCAATTATTTTTTGTAAATAGTCATATTCTAAATCAAAATAATCAATACATTTCCAAAAAAATCATCTTTGTAAAAAATCACGTTTGGAAAAAAATTGTCTTTTACCCCAACAAAATGTTTATCTAAAGAAAAACTGTATAATATTATTGTTGTTTACTATGATGTTCCTCCATAAAATAGGCAGTTTTTTAATACGTCTTTCATTAAATTATGGCTGTTTTGTTTTGTTTAAATACGACTCCAAATGATTTTGGACTTTTAGCTAAATATTTTTATTTTTTTTTATCTCGATTAAGAGTTCTCCCTGACTTTGGTTGGCATTTCACCCACTTTCACTAGTTTAGAAATATCCTGCTAAACAAATTATGAGTATATTTCATTAGTATGCGTCATAATGTGACTCATCACCGAGATACTGGCGTTCAAGTGGTTAATAATTGTATAACATCAGTTGAATTTATTTAAAAGCTATTAAACATATTTGAATTCATTGGTCTATCTATTTCAATAAAGTGTCGTGTTGAACGGGGTCAAAAATAATATTTGCATCACATATGCGTTGTAAACGACCTGTAAAATCCTTTTCTAAATGGTTGAAACCTATGGTCACCCCGGCGTGACAGCGGTTTATTCACCGTGCACCCTAGCAACACGTGCTGGAAGCGTTGTGTAAAAGTCATTTGGATAAGAATGTGTTCATTCAAACATCTTGAACCCTTAAGTTTCGTAAGTAAATTCAACTGTTAGCCATACTTTTGCATTTAAAAATGTATTTATGTACCAAACATAATTATGTAAATTTCTTTAGAAGTTAAAGGGTTAATAACAATATTTATACACATGTTCACGAACTCGCCGAAAATTTGTTCGCGAGTTCGTGAACATGTTCGTGAACTCTCAGCTGATGAAAACACCGAATGCGTACCAACAACAATGGATGACAGCTGTTTCCGTCCGTCAAACTTTTAAGCAAAATTTGGTCAATACGCAGCGTAAAATTTATTGTCACTCGAAACCCAAAATAAAATGGAGAATGAAAGTTTTAAACAGCGTTTTCTTGAAATTTTATATTCGACAATGCGCCGCATGCTCAGAGCAGTAATGGACCATGTTTAACATCTGTAGACGGTCTTATTAAAATTTTAATCATAATTTAAAGTACAATGAATTCATTAGATGTGAACTAGTGGCTATGATTAAGGAACGCATATTTTTCAGTAAATTATCTTAGATACGCAGTCTGTAATTAATGAAACTTTCAATTACTGTACACGGCTTGGGATAATTATTAATGTTTAAGCACACAGACATTTTAATTAACTTAACTAACAAAACATGCATAGCAACATTATTTCGTTTAACGACGTTAATAATAAATTTAATACTTTTAGTACTAATATCCTAGAAACTTTGAAAAAAATGCTAATGTCGTCTGTAATTATTTTAACAAAATAATATTAATTATATCGAAAGATAAACTAAGATTGAATTGGTATATATTAGACAATGAAACTGAAAATAGTCTCAATTTTACCATCTAAAACAGGGATCCTAAACCTTTTTTACAAGTTATCGAATAATATATTTATTTACCCTACATCTAAGAATTTAATTTTTATATTCTTTTACATAATTATATTAATGTCTATTAAGTCCTTATTACTTTTCCACCCATTTTCTCCATCTCATTCTATTTTTTATTATTATAATATAATTAATGGTCTCAAAAAATTAAAATTAAACGTATATGAAATGCGTTTTTAATATATATTTCTTGGATAAAAAGGCTCTAAAATTTTAAAATAAAAGAGAGATTAATAGTGGTTTTTCAGTTAACCCTTCTATAGCTCCGAAATAGGGATCATGCTATAAATAATTGTGCATTTTATTTTTTGTATTATCGTAATAATATAAAATTCAAAATAATTGTCTTAATTAATGACTAAATTATACAGTCCTATAACGTTTCCTTTAAATCGATGTTATCCACAAATTGCTAATATTTTCGAGGTCTAATTACATATTTCGTAAATATATAATACATTGCCGAGCGAAATAAAGGTCAATCCTTTTTTATAAACAAGGGATTTTGTAGAAAACAACAATTAAGAGGAAACGTTATATGAGGGCTGACTGTACCAAGTAATTTATCGATATTGGCAATTTCCTCTGTGGACCGATAATATGTATCTACACATGTATGTATGTATCGGTGCACATTTAGGCACGTGCAAACCTAATATTGATCTACCTAACCTACATGTTTAATATATCTCAAAGGTGCAAGGGAACGTTGCTAATAAGTTGACACAGTGACTTGTGTGTGCCTATGGTTCTATGGTGAATATCCCATTAGCTTTTCTATTTTTGTGTATATGTGTACTAATGTGCGAGGCTCAATCTTACATGAGAATGAAAATATTTGCACGCGGTATTCGTAGAATGTTAATATTTTACTGGATGGTGTATTTGAACTATAAAGGGTAGATATTCTTGAAGTTCCTAAATAGTTTGAAATCCTTTCTGCCTTTAATTTAGTTATACGGATAACATGACTCTGTTCGCACAAATAAATTGAATCCCAACTGACCCGTAAATTGGTATTAAATTCGTAATATTATTCACGCGAAATTATTTAATACGAAACTCATATCGTCGAAACATTTATGAGTGCACAAATTGTATCGCAAAGAATTTCATGAATAGAATGAGCATGGCATTTTTTCGGTATCATTTTAGTGTATGCATTTATTTTCATATGTAGAGGGAAACGAGCGTGCTTTTGTTATAGCATTCTGGACATAATAAGCTTCTACCAGAAAAGTTTAGGAAGACATTTACGACATAGTTGCCAAAGCTGGAGCCACATTTTTCAGACATGCAATATTAATATTAAAGAAATATTCAATATGATGAAATGAACGATATGAATGTCAATGAAACTATATAAATATATAGCATTTTTTTATTTTTTACTGTTATATGTATAAATTACGTAAAATATTTCATGTAAAATCGGTATTCGGTACATAATCGTACTAAGATCGACCTAGTCGACATCAATAAAATTTTCAATAGACTAGGAAAATATATTTTTAATGATCCAAATAAATGAAAGATCTTTCAACTTGCAATGTTAGTTTTTAAATTACACATAATGTTGATTCTCCAAACAGCTATAAAAATTATAAATTGTATTTAGTAGTTGCTATGTTTCTTGTGTTTCTTTTTGAGAATTATTTCTTTAAAGACATAAAAAAGACCTTGAGATATTGTATTTTAAAAATTAAAAAAATTCTTGTGTGTCACTTGTATCACGATTACGTCAAAATTAATTTTTAATTTACCTTCTAAAAAACAAAGGGAATACAAATTCTAAATATTAGATTCTAAATCAAAGGTTAGAATACTAAGATAATATATATTTAGGATTTTAAAATAAAATATTCATACTTTAACCTTGAGATTTCTAAAGAATTGGCAGGAAATGTAAAACATCGATAAATATAAAATATCAGATGTTATAATGTAATCTCTAGCTAGATTAATATAGAAAGAAAGTAAAGATATCTCTTCGAATAATAAAATGAATCAAAAACATGTGTTAAAGGTTATGTAAAAAATAATTATTATCTTTTAATAAAACTCATTCTTTAATCAATTTGCCTCAGATTATAAAGAAATAAATTAAACATATATGCAATTTGCTTTTATGCGGTTTGCAATATTGAGCATATCCCTAAGCTTTCCATAGTAAGTTGGATCTTTTTTATGCGATATATTTGGTTTCCTGTAGAATGTATATACCATATAAAAAGACTAATTAAAAATATATACTTCATTAGCTTTTACGTTATGTAATATCCATTAAAAATATTCAATATTACATTTTAAAGGACTCCGGTAATTGGTAATCTACGTCGCTATTGGAATACGGGAAAAAATATGAAATGTTTGATAAATCTATTCATCTTAATATTAATAAATTTAAGCATAATCATATGAGATATATTTTTAATGTATTTATATATATTGTTTTGAATAAAAAATCACATAAAATTCTCTGAAGCTTAATATAAATCGTACAATATACATATTTCATTTATAAAAATATATATAAAGGAAGTATGCATTTCATTTTCATATGTATCAAATAAATTTACTGAAGACATGACCTGAAAATGCTTTTCTTGAACTCTCATTGATATTTTTCTGCACAGTAAATCTATTGGTATTACAATTTTTGTCCTATATAATGTACATGCTGAAAATATTTCGTCGAGTTTTAATATTTAAGAACGCACAAAACCTTTCAATCTAATATTCTATATAGATACATATATATTCTGAGGACCATTATACATCATATTTTTTTAATTAAATAATGAACTTTTTTCATAATAAACAAATATGAAAATAAATGTATTAGAATTATATTATATAAATAGAATATTACATCTTCCATGTAGACATATCATATATTGCATTAGATGAAAACATCGTTTTTCAATCTGCATATCTAAGCCCCGGGGGTATATATAAAGTGTTACGTCTTTGACAATATACGTTTGTAATATGAGCTTGGCTAAGATCATTTCCGGAAGATGCCTACATATAAAAGATATTCAAAATTGTTGAGCCGTATCCGCGCCAATGGCACTCCTGAACTGCGGTTTCAGGAAATTCTATTTTCGAACACCTATATAGATAATGTTGTCGATTTTCCGCTTTTATAAAATGAAAGGCCTTTTAAAAAAATAGTAAGTAAAGCAGAAAGAAATATCATTATTTTTAATGCGACATACAGTTTGGTGAAATAATAACAGGATATTATAATTATTTTAAATATGTTCTGTTGTTTTCTATGATTTTCTTCCACAGATTAGGCAGATTTTTAATTATCTTATTTTTAAAATACGACTTCGAGTGATTTTGGATTTGTTCAATATTTGTATTTTTTTTATCTCAAAAGCGATGTTCCATCGATTTAAAAATATGATAGTCTGAAAATACAAAATTAGGTGAATATATTTAATGTTGCAGGACTTCATAATCTATCTCTCTTATTTCAGCGCATGGTATTCCATTAGTATTTTGGAAAATTCATCTTAGATTGTATATTAAACTGATGGTTTAATCGACCTGTTTTAATCACACAATTGGGCACAATTCACCTCTGTTACTCATAGAAAATCATTACCAAAACATCCAAAAAAATACAAAAGAAGAACCTTTACTAAACACTGTTGGCTATGGGATAGAAAAAAGTCCCCGATTCGATGAGCCATTGTTTTTTTCTCTTCAGATTGATATAGAACACTTCTCATCCCAAGTAACAATGCTCCTAAGAAACGGATCGGTTTCATATATGGACAGTAAAGATAAAAATAATGGATATTCGTTTTTCTTTGACCGTTGGAAAAAGTTAGCGTAAAAATTATTTCTCTATTTTTTTCCGTTCCCTATAAAATTATCCTTTATTTACTATTGGCCATATACAAGTCAAAGTCTTGTGACAATTCCTTGATTGTTTTACACGTATCTGACTCCACTATTGAGTTTCAAATGTTATCATCGATGGCAGTGTGGCCTTTCAATCACTTTTACCAGTTTAGAACTGTTTAGCTTCATTTCATTAGAATCTTTTATCAAATAAAAACAACATAAAATACCTATTTCCAGCATACATATTTCTATATAATCCCTAGCCTTGCATTTTTTACTATGGGCCAAAAATCATCTATCAAAGATTTCTATCAAAACAGAAAGATTATTGGGAGAGCTTCAAATGGATACATACAACAGCTGACAATCCGGTTTTAAAGTATCGCAATAAATATAATGTCATTTCTTTCGGCTCTACCTAATATATAAAAAAAGTCTAAAACAGGAATGAGTAACCCGCCACACTTTCTCATGCTGCCCTTCAAAGATTTTACATTTTGACTGAAAGCTATCATCGATCGAGATTAATTGATGTACGGCTAGAAATAACCCAATAAGCAAATAATTTAAATATAATCAATATTTATGCATTGAACTTTCTTTAAATCAAATTATTACATGGATTAAAACTTTTTTTAATAAAATGTTTTTTTTATTGAAGTATAATTAAAGTTGTGCACACTATAAGTACGCCCCTAAGTGTTTCTACTATTATAAAGTGCGGCCCGCACAACATTTTTTAATTTGTAGGTGGCCCGTTATAAAAAAAAGGTTGCTCATCCCTGATATAGAAGATAATTAAACAAACTTATATATATTTTTGTGCCAGCAATCGTGTCTATTGTTCATTGTTAATTGAATACTCATTGTTGGAGAATTAAAATGAAAGAGCCGAATCTCCAGTGGAGCCGACATGATGGAAAAGCTCGTGGTGCTCTTAATCCAAGAGAACGTTCCATTATTTTCCCTTGTAATCGAATAATAGTTTAATCTTACTCATATATATCTATCTATATGACTTTACAAGGTTAAATAATAAAAAATGTGGGGATTTTTTAAATTTGGCCGGCCATTTTTGCGATGTTTGTACGCCAAAAACATAAGTATTAATCGGACATTGTTACTTCGGACTTCTTACTATTTCCGAGAATGAAAAAAACATGAAAGGACGACGTTTTTCCACATTGAGGAGACAGAATAGCCGAAGGAGCTATTATTTAATTAATATTTTAGAAGTACTTGTACATTTATCTACAAAGGTTCTCAGAAATAGACTGAGTTTAAAAAGCTTTGTTTTCAATTAATCGAGTAATCGAGTATCGAGTATCGTGAAATCTCGTCACAATAAAATTTTAATTACTGATTAAGAAATAATTTGACACGTGTCCCTGTTTTGTGTTTCGAAAATAATCAAATATCAATTAATTTTAATTGACTAAATTTACATATTAATTTAAAACGGGATTTTATCTCACAATTGCAAAATAATTAATCAAACCTCATTACGGCCGGTCCATCGATTGGTTCTTAATAAATAATATTATTTCAGATACGCTTTGTCCAAAAATATGTAATACATTTATAATATGATTGGGTCGGTTCCGTTTCAGTAGATTTCAATTCTGTACAGAGACTGATCCCAATAACCAATGAATAACATTATCCGTCTACTGCATGAATGTCGAATACTTTGACGGATTTTACAAAGAAAAACTTTCATTTGATTTTATTCAAAGAAAAATGCTTTCATTCACACTAAATGTATTTTATTCGATTTGAACATAAGAGTTTTTTTAACTTTTCATTGGACCCATTGAACCGTTACAATACGTCGACTTATATATTAATATTTGATTTTGCGAAAAAGTTAAAATAAAAATATTTAACTCACTATTTGACAGACGGTATTATTATTTATAATACGTACGAAATCATTATACCAAATAATATTAAGAATAATTAATTAATTATTAATCTCGCCATTTATTTCCGCTATAATTAACGATACATTATTTTGCCTGCGGTCTTAATCAATTATCCAATTTAGCGACGAGAGATAAGTGTCGAAGCTGCGTCACACAGCTACGAAGGAAAATAGAAAACTTAGAATGAGTGGATAAAATCCGATACGTATAGGGTTACTCTGGCGATAGAACACAATGCTTAATTGAATCTGAAGGGTTAGTCATGACATCGAATGAATATCTTATCGAGTATCGTATATATTTGGATATATGTATAAACTTTCTACATATCAAGGACAACGGAAAGAGAAAAAATGCAAATCTTCGGCTGAGAAAAATTCAAATATGCTGTTATATAAATAAAAGATACGGGCGATATGATTTTGTATTCCTGTAATTGTATATATTTTAAATTTAATTTTAAAGCGTCGACTCTCGATATTCCAATATTTTTTTTATGTATGCACATATTTTTATTGAATTTACACATTTATCAAAACTAAATATTGCAAATCAAGCTTTCTCATAAATGTGTTACATTTTTCACGCGTACATGAAATGAAAATATTCTCATTTAAGAGAGAAATGTTTTCGACATTTATTTGACAACCTACTTTCTTGTATAAATCACATTATTTAGAAAAACTAATTAAAATGAAATAATAATTTTACGCCAATTATCGGAAGAAATAATACAATTCAATAATCCTTCCCCAAATCACGAACGCCTCTCACATTTAGAGCTCAGCTTTATAATATAAAACGTCAGTTAAAGTATTCAATAAAAATTAAACAATAAGCTATTTGTAAATAAATATGTTTGAAAAATGTTTTTATATACACCTATCCCTCGAGTTACACGGTACATTTTTTACACGATTTTTTAAAAAAAAAAGTTAAAATTAAATGTTGAAAATAATCAATAATAATAATTTTATTATGTCGAAAGAAGTAAAAAGAAAAGTTATTTCTTTAGCATCCAAAATAAA